>VCAZ01000021.1:2662807-2947807 GCA_005784505.1 Bagarius yarrelli
CAACAATAGAGGTGGAGAACATGATCCACTCAGACTATGTCCCCAGCCTCCCCCTCTCATGGTGGTGGGAGTTAAAGACACCTGGGACAGAAGGTTCAGCCAGGCATTTCCAACAAACCCTCACGATATCTTTGTGTCTGCCAAGTCTGTCCAGCTTCCTCCTTCATCACTGGATCCAGCTCACCACCAGGTGGTGATTAGTTGCCACCTCAGACCCTCTGTGTTCAAGACATATGGTCTGAGGTCGGATGACATGAAAACAAAGTCAATCATTGACATCCGTCCTAGGCTGTCCTGGTGCCATGTGCACTTATGGACACCCTTATGTTCGAACATAGTGTTTGTTATGGACAACAAGTGACTAGCACAGAAGTCCAGTAACAAAACACCACCCAGATTCAGATCTGGGAGGCCGTTCCTCCCAATCACGCCTCTCCAGGTATAACTGTCGTTGCCTACATGGGCGTTAAAGTCCCCCAGCAGAACATAGTCCCCAGGCTTGAGCTCCTTCCAGACCAGATCCCATACCCGAATATTCGGACCCTTCTACAAACAACAGAAGGCCACAAACACAGAGAAAGACCATCCATTTGCCCGAAGGCGCATGCTTGTGTATTCGGAAACTCGGCGGCACAAACACAGAGAAAGACCCATGGGAGCTACCCGAAGCAAGCCTATTGTTACTATGAGCCGGGGAACTCATGCCAATAGAAGAGAGAGTCCAGCCTCTCTCAAGAAGTTGGGTTCCAGATCTCTCAAGCTTGGGTTCCAGAGCTATATCGCAATAGAATAGAAGAGCCTCTCTCAGTTGGGTTCCAGAGCCGCTTAACCTCCCGCACAAGTTCTGGCTCCTTCCTCCCCAGTGAGGTAACATTGTCCCATGTCCCAATAGCCAGATTGTCCAAGGATTGTGTCACTGAGGCTTTCCCCCCCAGAACTGCCTCCCAAATCCATAATGCCCCTTACACTCCTTTATGCAGGTGTTGGGCCTTCAAGAAGGTGGGCCACCAGGCGCTCGTCTGCGTGCTTCATCCAAGGTCTGGCTGCTAGGGCCCCGTTTTTTAGCATTTTTTGTTTTTCCAAGGGGTATTATGAACTGCTCTTAGTCTGACCCATTGCTCGTGCAGAGGTATTCAAGCAGACCGTTACTCCGGTTGAGGTTAAAGAAGCAACTTTAAAAGTGTGAACGAAAGAGAGCATGAGTAGAGCAATTAAGGTTGTGCGCAAAAAGCGTTGAGTTGTGCGCAAGGTGCAAAAAAAAGGGGAAAGGTAAAGGTAGAAACGGTCGGCTCAAAGTTTAAAGGCGGCAAAAACAGTAAGCAGTCAGAGGACATAAAGGTAATTTAAAAGATAGCATTAAAGGGCAACTGAGTAAGAGCGGTCGGTGACTCATTGCAACAAGTAAGGTAACGGCAAAAACAGTTGATTAAATAAGATAAACAAACAGTAACTATGGTAAGATATTTAAATGCATATTTGACACAACGCAAGTAAGGTATGCAACCAAAAGCGTAAATCAAGACAACCAAAAAGCGTAAAGAAAAAGTGATATACTATTAGCGGATTGTAATCGATTTGAGTGGCTCGACTCGCTGGAGTTTTACCGTCGGGCGAGTTAAATAAGTTGCATTAAAAAGCGACCAATTATGACGTCATCTACACAAAATTGAAGGTAAAAATAAAGCGTCATTAAGACAAAGTATATTTTATATACGGTTAAATATATTTTATTTAGCAATAAAAAGGTGTATGATGGGTGCTAACCAGACAGTGTATACCTCTGTGAACATCATAACTTCAAAGCATAAAAGCAATAAAAAAGACATAATTACAAAATTTATGGTAAAATGGAACAAACTGTTGCGTGGTGGCTGAGAGAAAGAAACGTAAAGTGCCGGAGATAGACAACAACGCGATAGCAACTCTATACAATGAACTGATCACAGACAAACCCCCAGTCTGTATCCGGTACTTAAAAAATAAAGAAGAAAAAAGCAATAAACTGGATCTACAAATAACATCCAGAACTCTAAGAGGGAAAAATAAGGACGGCGACAAAAGACAAGCCAATAAAAGTATGAACGACAGAGGATGCAGACAAAGCTGACAAAAAATAGTGGAGGGATTACAGTGCCATAGTAGACGCAGTAAAGAAAGCCATTAAAGTGGGTGCTAAAGATGCAGAACTGTTTAGCATCATAAGAACTTCTGTAAGTGGGCGCACAAAAACAAAGCAAATTGGTGGAGAGCATACGACATAGTGATGCAACTGACATGAGTCCACTTAGGTACAGAGAAGGAAATGACAGCGGAAACAGCAAGTGAACAGCTTAAGGAACCACGAAGAGGGAGCTACAGTACCAGCAATGACAGAAGAATAAGTCTTCCAAGAGAGAATTCCACAGGCAGTATCATGAGGCAACAATGCACCCAAAGGGCGACAACCTTTCCCATACTAGTAAAGGGGGAAGAAAGACAATATGTCCCATGGTCGTTAATGGACGTCAGAGGCCTGACATGTGCGAGAGAGCAAAGAAGTAGAGAACAAGGTTCAAGGAGTCAGCTGCAGGACAACAATAAGTAGTGGGTGACCTAAAAACCATGGTACAGCAAGTGTTAGAAAAGATCAGAACAAAAGAGGTATCTGGATGTGAGAAGCTGCTGGAGAATGGACCCCTAAGACTATATTGCAATTCCATGTGGGAGGGGCTAAGCACAATGTACCCCTCCAAAACCAACCCTGGGAGAGTAGAAAAACTTGTATGGGAAGACAGCGAAAACATAACAGTATTCATAAGGTGTTTGCAAGATGCATGGGGGGGGGTTAAAATGACGGAAAGATGGAATAAGTCATCAGCAATCGAGACATTGTTTCAAATGATGCTCAAAAAGGCGATGCCTGAAGAAATACAAGATCAGTTGGAATCATTGGTAGGGCTAAACAAAATGCCCTGACACATTTTTGAAAAGACTGTGACTCACTATGCAAACCGGCACAGGAAAAAAGAAAAAGAAACCAAAAGAATGATGGACATCTTATAAGCACAGTTCCACAGAGCTAAAATAGGAGAAGTGTCGCAAGACAAAGCAAAACAGAGAGAACAAGTCAAAGAATAAGGCACAAGACAAAAATACACAAAGTCACAGTAAACACACCAATGCTATATTCACCAAGCACACCAATAAATCTGCTGGAAAGAGACTTTTTATTTAAGCTGGAAGCGGAAATACGTTGCAGACCAGCGGGGTCACAATCCCAGAAATCTTAACAAGTCAGTTCGTGGCAACCGAAATAGGCCATAGACGTGAAGGCCATAGCCGTGTGACGTTGCGTGAAAACTTTTGCGCGAACAAAACCAAAAGCGGTTTTTGATACTGGCATGACGATGACTACACCTGAAGCAAAAATGTGTTTAGATGTGGTTAAAGCCTGATAACGCATTGAAAACGTAACTGAGATATGTGGCAGCAAATGATGTTGACGCGCCTTAAGCAGGCAGAGTGGGGAATTTTGGCCTTAGCAGGTTTTCGCCCACTCCACATATTTTTTGGGGGTTGAATTGAGTGATCAGAGTAAAACGTAAAGATAAAGGGGGTAGCACGAAAGAAGGCAGGATAAACCAAGGTTAAAAAGCTGAAAGGAAACAAAATAGTAAGTTAATAAAAAGCTAAAACTATGTTGATTGTAGCTTAAATCGGGTAAAGTAAAACTAATGAGTCAAAAGTAAGAGTAAATCAGAAAGGTAGAAAGGTAAATTAAGCAAGCTGGCCAAAGCAAATTTAACCATCATTAAGAAGGAAAATTGAAGTATCATAAAAGAAAGTATAAAAATAAAGCAGTAAGGTAACAAAGATAAACAGTGTTTTACGAACACTGAAACACACATCAAGCATGCACTTCATCCACTTGTCAAATTTATATATGAAATGTCCCAATTTCTATAAAAAAAATGGGTGTTTTTGAGCTTTCAAGTTAATTACTATTTAATTGTCCTGAGGTAAAATATTTAAGGAAGGAAGAATATGTATAAAATAAGTTTTAATTAGTATTGTCTTAACATAAGTAGTGTATTTTGCCAGTATGTCTACACAAATACATATGTGAAGTAATCGGACATTATTTCGTGTAATATTAGACTTTCAACAACGTCTTTGAGCTATAAAATTATATAAATACTGTGATGTAAACTGCCAGTGTCTGCAGTACTTTTAAAAAGGCGGTAATCCCCAGCCTTTTAAAATAAAATTTTACAGTGCACCCCATGAAACTTCCAATTTTAAATTGCAATCTCAATTTTATATATATATTTCAGGCGGTGTTACCAGGAAGTTCTTTTACATTAGGTACGAATAGCGTATGTGTGAGCCTGAAAACGCATGTCTTTAAATCTAAGCGGCGGCTAAGAGTTCATGTGCGAGTGTGCATCCGAAGCTAAAAGTGCATTGTAGCTGAGAGTGCATCGTGTCTGCAGCCAGACTATTGTATATGACAGGTCTTTTTACATTAACAAAAAAAAAACCTTTATATCTGGTTAAAAAAATATACCTCATCCAACACCATGTGGAAAATTTTGTAATGGATGAAACAAAAGATGTTTTCTTCTTTTGTAAAAGGGGGTTTGGCAAAAAACAAAACAAAAAACGGACATCAACAAAGGAACACCATATCCAAAGTGAAGCATAGTGGTGACAGCAATGTACTTTTAGGGAAACTGTAAAAATAATACGCACAGCCTATAAAAGGTGTGAGGGATTGTCGAAGAAAAGCAATCCAGCTGAGAATATTTATTAATTGCACAAGCATGGTATATAGCAAATATAAGACATTGTAATGTCCTAAAAAAAAAACAAAAAAAAAAAAAAAAAAACAGAGGTTGATGACAGAAACCTTGTGAGAACTGTGAAAGGTGCTTTATACATCCATATGTAAAATATCAGTTAACCATGCTGAAACCATGATTCATCATCTGGTGTGTATTTTTTTGATGTCAAGCCAAAACCTCTTTAATATAAAAAATAAAACATTATCCATCACTAATTTAAAACATTATAAATGTAAAAATTATTATTTAACCTGTTTTAAGGTCTACATTCAACAGTGCTTTTAATTATTAAAAGATCACCAGGTACACTAAACAATGACATGCTTTAGAAAATCTCTTAATCAATGACTGGTGTCTCTCAAAACAGCTGTATTTTTATATTCTTTTACCTAAAGTAGACTTTATTTTTAAAAACTAGATCATTTATAAATCTTTTATAGTTTGCAAAAAAACAGGAGCAGCAGGCTGTAGCAAGCCTACTCTGCCGTCTAATAATAATAAAACCCGAAGGCACAATAATCCATACAAGATTTACACCCTGGTAAATACTAGTACCATGTTAACTTAATTTACAAGCATCAAAATTTATTTTAAAATTGTTTTAGGAAATTGCATCTACATTTTTTAAAATTAAAAAAAAAAAATATATATATATATATATATATATATATATATATATATATATATATATATATATATATCACAAAGTCGGTATTACACTGCAGATAAAAATAAAAACAACCCACAAACAAGGCTTATCTGCTTTTTCCAATTACCCTCCAATCTTTTTTAAACACACTTTTAATTTAAGAAGGTTGCAGACCAGTAGCTCTACAGGAATAACATGCATGTTGTTGTGATTTCAGTCTGGCTTAGAAAACATTATTTGCTTATTCTGGTCAATAAAACACAGCTTGCTTTTGATTGTGAATATGGCTCAGGTTCAATACCATTACACACATTCAGCCTGCTATTAACCACTAATTTTTTTTTTATTGTCAACAGCTGACCTTTCAAGAGGAACATAAAATTTGTCATAATATATAGTATTAGTTTTAGCAAGTCTTCTCAGAAGAACAGAATACACAGTCAGGATTTATTTTGCAAATTTAGGGAATATCACAGAAGACACTGCAGCTGTAATTGCTGCCAAAGTCATTCCTATGAATTGGGGGGGGGGATACACTTATGTAACCAACAGATTTTGATTTTTCTGTCCAATTAACCTTTGTGTCACAATGCAAATACACATTCAAATGTTAGACAGTTCATCCAAATCGGTACTGTAAACTTCTTTATGTAAGGCGCTGTAAATCTTCCACTTTAACGTGTATCATGTTATCACACATATCTAAATTTATTCTTAATAAGCAAGCCAGAGGCAATGAGTTGGTGACAGTGTGTGATTAATTTGGGCTGGGCGATATGGACACTGATTGCTGGCTTTTTACTTAAAGTAAGTTAATTTACACTAGGGTGGGCAATGGCATTGGGACACATGACCAACATGTGTTTTTTTAAAACATATTCCAAGTCTCACTCTTACAATGAATTTCCAACTTGTAAAAAAGCATTTTACTAGATTGCAAAGGTTTTCCTATCCAGGCAAAAAATGTCCCTTTCTGTACATATGCTGCACTCCTAGTATTCCTGGCTGTTTCTACTCTCCAGATCTTTCTATTTCAACCTAATGCTCTAATTCTGCTTGGAGTTGGCTAAGAATGGCCTTACTTGCACCGCTTAAAGATACGCGGAACTGCCGTGGTACCTTGCTGGTGATTTGGGTGCTCAGGTCTTCATCACTAGACATATACAGGTGCATCTCAAATATTCAAAATATCAGGGAAAATTTCAATATTTTTTGAAAGTTACTTGAAAAATGAAATCATTGAAATAGCATATCAGAGCAAATCCATTGTTTTGCCGTATAAATACCACAAATCTTCCAATCAGGTTTAGTCCATGCTACCACAATTATAGGAAAGACTGCTAACCTGACACTTGTCCAGAAGACACTTACTGACCCCTCTGTAAGGACCATAAGCCACATAAGATTATAGCTAAAAGGGCCATGTTTACAAAGTTCTGTCTCAGGCATACTTATGGAAAACTGACTATGGGCTTAAAAAGCGGTTTCAAGAAAGTGGGGGAGCTTCACAAGGAAGGGACTAAGGCGTGAGCTAGTGCCTTGAGAGCGAGGACAGATACCTCCCGTAGAGCAGAAGGGCAAAAGCTTGCTTGATCTTCAGTATAAATACAGACAGTGAAAGCGGGGCCTCACGATCCTTCTGGCTTTTTGGGTTTTAAGCAGGAGGTGACAGAAAAGTTGCCACAGGGATAACTGGCCTGGGCACCACACAAAGATGTGTCTAGTAAATTGGCCGTATTCCCATTGTCAAGCCACTACTGAACTAGAGAATGTTAAAAGTGTCTTACCTGGGCTAAGGAGAAGAAAAACTAGAGCATTTTTGGATGAAAGTAAATTTTGCATTTTATTTGGAAATCAAGGTCCCTGAGTCTGGAAAAGAGAGGATAGGTACAGAATCCAAGCTCTTTCAATTTCAACTTCAATAGCGACAGGCTAGAAAATAGCAAAAAAAAAACTAACAAAAAAACCCTTATCTTCTCACACACATCCACACACATAGGGGAGGTGAAGGCCTGGGAAAAACAGTATTTGTTGTCCACAGCAGCTAAAAAGAATTAGTGAGAGTGGCTATGTACTGCTTCTTGTCAACTGTGTCAGTGGGAAAGAAACTGCGAACAAAAGTCTAACTTAACTTAACATATACATTTGTGTGTGTGTGTGTGTGTGTGTGTGTGTGTGTGTGTGTGTGTAAAATTTCAATGTACAGCTTTTCTGTCAGATAATCTCCTCTGCCTGTACTTCTATAAGTGATTGTGAGACAGCGCTGATGAAATAACTAGAATAAATTGTGATTTAAAATAAGAGTTGGATTTCACAAGTATGTGTTAATGAAACAATTCTCACTCAGTACAAGCGCAAATAACACTGCTGGATTTAATCAGCATGATGACGTGGGTGTAACATATAATATGGAGTGAAATAAATGTGTGAGCCATCCATACTTATTATCGGTATTCTCACATTAACTTTCTATAATCTGATTTCAGTTCACCACCCTATCATTTTTGTCACTATTTCCTCTCGTGTTTAAAATATGAGTGTACGCATGGCTTAGAGTACTGACAGATGTGCACATTCTCCCCAACTTTATTTTCAATAAATCACAACCTTTGCAAGGGATAAGGTGTAGGCATGTTTTCATCCCCGTTTTGTGCATACACCACGTTATAAATGAGACCCCCGAACCCTGTAGATAATCTGTTAAGTATTGTCAAGAGAAAGATGAAAGATACCAGAGCCCACAAGACAGGTGAGCTGAAGATCAAAGCAACCTGGGCTTTTATTACACTTAAGAAGTTCCACATCTGATTGCCACCATGCCACACTGCATTGACACAGTAATTTGTGCAAGAGGAGCCCCAACCAAATATCGAGTGCAAAAATTAAAATACTTAAAAGTCTGACTTTTATTCTAAATAACAACTTTGCAAGCTAACTTTACTTTAATGCGGCAGTGTAATGTAAGAGATGATGCGTGTTTAAGGGCAAGTGAAAGTTATCCTACAGGTTCAGAACATGGGAATTAAATAAATGTGACAAAAAGATAAAGCGTACAAAGCTACTTTTTGAGTTGTGTTTAAATTTTAGTCTTTTAAACATAAACATGAGCAAGATGTGCTGTTATCATGATTTATTTAGCTGTTAATGAACTTTTATATTAACCTTTACACGCTTTAGCACATCATCTCACTTTTAAACAAAATTATGACGTTGGAGAAAAATACAAAAAAGAATTTTGACAGTGACGTTTTTCTGTAGTGCCTTCCCAGACCTTCATACTGTAGGATATTTCATTTTAACGTTCAGTGACATCCTAACCTAAACCAGCGTTTGTCTGGAATTGTTTTTCGGAAATCAAAAAAACTTTGATCCTTAATCGATTTTAAGTTAGAAAATACATCATGTTAACATCTGTATACTCTCACCAAAAGAGGTAGCAGAAAAAAAGCAATATAAAGCCTAAGGTAAATTCCTCAGTATGTTAAATTTCAAATAGATATAAATGATCTAATGAGCCATACGAATTATTTCAATCCAAAATTAAAATCACCATAAACAAGACACACACATGTCTGGTTAGCTATCTTTGTGGGGACTCTCCATAGGCATACTAGTTTTTATGCTGTACCGGAAACTTTCTGCATTATTACTTTCTCAAATAATCTCATCCTGTATAATTTAGAAGCTTTTGTACCCATGGGGACCTCAATTTTGGTCCCCACAGTGACACGAGTCCCCATAAGTCTGTGTGTATTCAGGTTTAGGTCTCCACCAGGACGTATAAACCTGTACACACACACACACACACACACACACACACACACACACACACACGAGTCACAAGACACTGACTGTATCTTTGTTAATCAAGACTTAGTTTAGTTCCTGTTTATTGAGGAAAGTTCAAGAATAGTATTAAACAACATATTTTATAGATATTTCTTTTTCTAGTGTGCTTAAAATGATCATTAATCATTAAAGGATTTATTGTAAAACTGTCTAAGATTGGATTTAATTGATTATCTCTATGGCAACACGTAAGAAAAGTGTGTGCTCTTCTACAGATATTAAAAGAAAATAAAGATCAACAAATAACAAAAACAAACATTCCAAGGTTAACTTAGATGTGAAAGAAATAACATCTTTGCATTTCCATTTTGGGGATGATTATAAAGGGGGTTTTGACCCATGGTAACTCACTGTAAGTAGGACTGCCAGTTGACCTTGTTCGCTCGGACCTCAGCCGCCTTGGCAGCGATGATGTTGGTCGGGACCGCAGCGTCCACTGCTCCTCGGATATCCATGTCTGAATACTTGTTTAATAAAAATACCTTGAGAAAAGGACAGAGGAGAAATAAGGGAGCTTTAGCGAATCTGTAGCTAGTTTAACGGGATCAGGCCACAGAAACTGCTTTATATTTTCAAGCTCATTTAGAACATCACACCAATGCCAGCTGTATGTTAGCTACACAAACGCGCACTTTTAATCATTCCTATTTTGGCTAATGATGTTACGCCACGACGACATAAAACACGAGCATTAATTAAATATAAAAAGCTAAAGACAGTCTAGCTGTTTACTACCCATGTCGGTCAGCTGACCAGGTTACATTAGCCGGAAGGCTAGCAGCCGCTTAGCTAGCTAGCAGTCTCTTGAACCAGCGATATTGTGCATTCAGTCTGCATTAGACCAATAATATCTCACTACTAAAGGAAACTGTGTTAGGAAAATAAAAACAATTTTTAAAAAATGGTCTTTTACCTGCTGCCTCGGGTGTCAAAAAGCAACAACACTGCGTAAGACCGATGTCACGTGATAATGTCACGTGCAAGAGAGTCAAAATTAACCCTCTTATGGTGCGGATGAATTGTGGAATTTATGTTTAATTCATGGCGCTTGTGTAGCTTTATCCAATTACACAGCACCAATGCCTAGCATTAAAAAACGTTTTAATGCAAATAAAACTGGCTTTAATAAAATGATCTTTAATTGATAGAAGTTAAATATTACATTTCTGCACAAGTTTAAGTATTAAAACCAATACAACAGTTACATTTATGTCTATTCTTCTGTTTATGTTTGGCCACCCGTCCCTTATAGCACAGAATTGTCCTGTACTTTGAATCAATATGGAACAGCTTTTTGTCCTGTATTTTTAGTTGTGCAACATCATCAGTTTGCTGGGTTTGTTTAATACCGCCAGACTCGGGCCAAGGCCAATTATTGTCAAAGAGGGCAGGTCTTCTAAAAAGTGATGCTCTGGCCGTTCCAAATGTTTGTTTCAATGAACCGGTTCAAAAAACGTAGTGATGTCATTCCCACTAATGCAAAATTCTGATATCAGGTCTATCATCACGGACCATGTAAATGACTGCCTGTTACGACTGACTGACACATTACTGTCTGAATCAAGCTAGTCCATTTGGATAACTGATTCAGCGAAACATACATGAAAGTTTATTTAATAACAAATAAATTATTAATTGATTTTGCACGGTAAGTGGGTCTAATAAGGCCAAAGTCTGTAAAAGCAGTGGTTTTGAGCGATAAAGACTGGACTGCCAACCCATTACCCAAACCTCATACTTATTCAAAACAAACTGTAGTAGTAGTGCAAACACTTTACACACAGGATGGAGGCAAAAATCAAACCCCTATCCCCAGAGTGGCAGGGTAAACGTGCAGCAGTCTTATCTTATCGTATCTACCTATCTGTTATCAACTCCAGTACAGGATCATACCTTTTTTATTTTGATACTTGTCTGTTCCTGAAGTAATTTTTTTCTCAGTTTTTACCTCTCATTACATTTGCCTTGTGCAATAAATCCAGTAGTTCAGTGACCAAAAAGGAATAATCAAATAACTAAAATGCTTCTATATTTACACCTGGAAGGTACTCTGGGTTGCATGGATATTAAAATGATTTGGGAAATTATGTTTTAGTTAAAGAGGCACGTGTAACGTTAATGGACATAACATGTAACGGTAATAGAAATAACGTGTTTTGTTCATTCATTAGTTTCTAACAAATATGGCTCTGCACCAACAGATACACTCAACATTCTAGTCTTTTCAGGTCTATAATTGCATAACTTTACTCACACTCTTGAATTATACATGACCTACACCAAGACCTTATTGGAAAAGACTATCAATTTAAAAAGTTTATTTGTGAAGTAGGTTTTTTCCAGTTATTTTTTGTTCGAAGGTCCAAAAGATTATGTCTTTTAAATGCAAGTAGTATAGATATATTTTAGGGCAAACATATGCACACAAACACACACAGCCACATTCTATTTTAATCAATCCTAATCCTATGAGATTCCCTAAAGCACAGTGGCACAGAGCTTAATGAGAGTGTGACCATAATCCGTTTTTGTCCTCTGTACTAATGAACGTACCTACGTTTACCTTTGCATTTACTTGGCGTGCTTGGCATGACTGTCTCAGGGATCTAAATTTATGTGATACTGCAAAAGGTTAAGCCCTTTGTGGAAAGATTACTTCCTTTTAGATATTTCCGGCAAGACAGAAAGCAGCTGAATAAAGGATGCGGCATGATAAGGTTGTCATAAAGTGGGAAGTAGCTTCTGTAGTGTGGTGTGTCAACCACGCTCCATTTTTAATGTGTGGGCAGTTACAGTGGTTCCTTTTGGCCTGTCGGAATGCTGAGAGTTACAGAGCACCAGGAAGCTTTGAAAATGACACTGAATATGGAAACAGATCTGAAACTCCTATATCATTTCAGGTAAGAAACTATTAACCAGAGTATGTGAAACTCATCCCAATGGAGACGCTAAAGAATTACAAACTACAGAAATATTTAAAAAAGGATAATTAAATTCTACAATAATATTTTAATAACACTTACACATTAAAACAACAACTTTCTGCTTGAAAGCTTTATCCAGTTGCAAAAATAAATATAATTACATGCATCATTTTAAATACATAATCTTATATCTACATAATCATTATGCAGAAAGTATATCTATATGTATATCTGGATGTACCATTTAGGGTAAATAATACAGCACAGCGCTCTTTGGATGATTACTCTATACAGGAGTAGCCACTGTTTTCGTTTCTTTTTCATCATCATTATCAGAATTGAACCATCCATATTCCGAATGATTAAGTCCACTTGGAAAGTGGCATAAGTAACTGAATGGTGCACATTGTGTTCTAAGGTGTAGTCTGTGGTTGAAATTAGCTGCAACCCAGTTACAGATAAGCCCTTCTTCATGTTTGTTTGCAGTTTATTTATTTATTAACATCCCAGATTATAAAGACTTTTAAACAAAACTGTATTTCTGTTGATGATAAAATGCTAAAGTACGATTTGCAAGTTATGCTGAAAGTGACATAATTCTTGTATGGTATTATTTAGATAAAAAAGGGTAAATTATATATCCTATTTGAATTTAACACAATGCAAAATAAAAACTGTAAAGTAAATAAAGAAATAAATGACTAAAGACATTTTATTGTAGATAAACGAGCGTGTATTTTTATAAACAGCCTTGATTGTAAAAGAGAAGAAAGAAGCCCTTGCTCTTCAGTCTTGAACTGACTGAAATTAAAGAGACTGTACTGAATGCAAATTACTTCACTAGGGTAATTAAATATGCAGTGATGATCCATTTAATGTTGATTTCATCATTTTGATACATGTATCCTAATGATTATCAGCTTTTAAACAGAGAAGAGGCAGACCTGAGGGTCAGAGCGGTGCTATCGTTCCTTTAGGAAAATCCACCAGAGGTGTAATTATTATGTGGTACCAGACTAGAGCCAGAAGTGGTTTAAGACACAGAAGGTCACATTTATTAATGCAAGAGAGAGAGCGGAGTGGCAGCTGGATACAAGTCCAAGCAGGTTTACCCAGATGCTGGGAAGAGTACAGGAGCCTTGGGAACGTGATGTGGAAACCCAAGCTGAGAATAGAAGCATGACACGCTATAATGTAAGCTGAGGTTGTGTGGACACCGAAGGCAGGTAAGAAGCTGAATCGTTGGATGCGTAGCAGGCTGAGTCCCGGCACTCTTGCTCTTCTGACCTCTGACGGTTCCCTGGACCAGGGGAATAGGGGTGACTGGTAGCCGAGTATGTATTGGAATAGTGGATGGCTCACATGGCTGGAGGAAGTTCTATGGCTGCAGGAATGAAAAAAAGGGGTAAGGGTATCGGGTAGTAAAACTATTCTGGGCCTTCTATCCTAACACAATCTGGAGTTAGCTGGAGTTCTCAAAACCAACAGAAAAATGTCCTCACAGTGGTGAAGGCTGACCTGTAGCTGGAGGGGTCTCGTATTAAACCTTTTCTTGGCCTCCCAGTGATAAAATTAATTTCATCATAAGTCAGGAGTAGCAGAAGAGTATATCAAATTGATGCAGGATATGTATAGGAGGTGCATGTGGGTGGGAAGCTTCAGACAGAAGAGTTTAATATGGAGCATCAGGGATCGGCTCTGAGCCCTTTCTTGTTTGATATGCTGTGGACTATATATATAGTGGCGTACATTTTATACACACATTTTATACATTTTACATATGCCAAATCAATAAAACAAAAACTTACAATACATGCATACCTATACAATATTAAAAACAATGGAAGGCAAGATGCACACTGTGAAGAAGTAGACCGAGTAGAATTCATAATGCAGATTTTGGCTTTATTTAGAAAAGAGAGAGAGAATACAAAAGACGTGGTCAGTAAATGGGCTATGGTAAATACACAATAAAGGCTAGACAGATCGGCAAACAAAACAGAATCACAAGGACAAAACTCAGAAACTTTTCTGCTGGCCTAAACAATATCAGAAGTTGACCTAAAACATAATATTTGTTTCAACGAATTGTATTAATTTATTCCCTTTTATTAATTTATTCCCTTTTATTAATTTATTCCCAGTATATTTTCTTTTATTCTCTTTAGTTTATAGTGTTTCTCTTGGCTGCACTGCTTCCAGTATGTGGATGTGGATGTTAGATTTTTTGTGTCCAATTATATTTTCTCTTATAGTTTCTTTATGCTGCCATGTTAATCTAATCTGCCCAAGGTCTTCAGGATCAGTTGTGCTGCCCATGTAATTTAAACTATATAAGCAGTGTCAGACCACTAATTGGTTAAAGACTGTTTTAACTAGCTGGCTCACAATGATGTCAGCATTTGTACAGGTAAATTAGTATTTTTACAACCACAATGGCTAACAAAGGAGGAGAAATTAACTTAGTCTCGAACATACTTAAAAATCTGTTTTTAAGGCTGACTTTTCTGGAAAAAAATACAAGCTAACTAGCTTGTATCAGCCCAGGAAAGAGTTTCCAGACCAGTTCAGACCAACAGTAAAGCTGGCTTACAGCCTTTGAATAATTTATATATTTTATTTATACAGTATCTTTAATGTTTTTGTCATGTTATTAGATAAATACTGATTCTGAACTGGTCCATATTATGCATGTGGTACAGTTGTGGTTGTATTGTAGAGGTTTAGAGTCTTACTAGGGTTTCTTGCTTTAATAAAAATGGTTTTCCCCCTCAATATTTGAAATGTCTCTGTGTAATGCCACACCGTGTTATATTGTGTTTTTGTATAGTATTGATGGTTTCTATAATTGCAACATGATAGTGGGGTATTGAGCGATGTATCAGTCGGGTAAGTTCCCACTGAAGGCCCAGGTATAGCCCACCACTTTGCTATATTGTATAGTGCACATGGAGTAAAGTAAGGCTCTCGGTCACACACTTCTGGGAACACAAACTTGAAATTTGATTGGTTAAAAAAACAGACCCTTGGCTAATATAGTTTACATTACATAGGTCAGCACTACTGATTTCAGGGGCTCTGGCAGATTAGATTAACATGGCAGCGCATAGAGGCTGAAATCTGATTGAACAAAAAATCTAACATTCACATACTAATACTGGAAGCGATGCAGCCAAGAGAAACATTATGAAATGAAGAGAATAAACTGTTGTGAAAACATTAATGCAACTTTATAGAACAAATATTAGAATTTACGTTTTAAATGTAGGTCAGCTAATGACAGTGTTTAGGCCAACAGAGAGGGTCTTTGTTTCCTCAGGTCTGAAACACATCAATATTTATGATCACTGACACTCTTTTTCATACAGTCTATCTAATACAAAAAGTGAAAATCTTGAGTGAACAGTTTGGAGCCTACAGGTTATAATTTGGATGCAGCCCTCTAAACACTTCCACGAGAAGCGTTCCTATAATGTCAGCCTTGATGCAACATTAAGTTCTCTCGAAAGACAATCAACAATCGAAGAAAATCAAATATAAGCCACAATAGATGTTAGAAAACCAGTTAAATGATCCATATTAGAGTAAGTAATATAACTGTGTATTACATTTGTTTTCTGTTTACAACTATTTATATAACTGTTAATTTACAAAATCCAGGCAAAGTAAAGAGGTTGTGGCAAAGCAGAAAATAAATTAACACAGTAGGATGCTATAAAACTGAAAAGATGAGTAATTAAAAGAGAAAGGACACAGCTACATGTCTGTCAAAATAATACAAGTCACAGAACTCATGTTAATACAAAAAATAGCTAGATATTACATTGTGTCAGCATTACATGGATTAGCATTACAAGATCCTCTGCATTATCAGAAATACAGTATTTAACCATTCCTGTCCACACAGGCCACACAGTTTTATATGTCATATTGTCATTTCCAAACTAGTTTACTGTAGCTTTATCCTGGCAGATCTACCTTTAAGCGCAATTAATCTTCTGCAGATGATTCCGAATACAGCTGTATAAGTTGCCTTCCAAAATTTTCACATACCACCCCACTGGTGTGCATTGTCTGCACTGGCTTCCAGTAGCTGCACGCATCAGATTCAAAACACTGATAAAGTGGAGCAGAACCCTTTTATCAAAAAGTATTCATAACTGCTTGCATAACACCACACTCGCTCAGATCCACAAGCACCGCTCGACTGGTCACACAATCCCTAAAGAAGCAATGAGTCTGTCTGAAGATTTTTCTCTGTCCTTGCACCAAGGTGGTGAATGGAATTCCCATCAATGTCTGAACAGATGAGTCACTGGATTCTTTAAAACACCTACCTATTTCTGTAATATATCTCACATTTAACATTTAGAAAAACAAATAAATAAACAAACAAACAAATAAATATTATTTGTGGGTTATTACATTTTGTTATGTGATCTAGCGTACCAGTATAGATCTATTCAATTAAGAGACTCAAAGCGCTTTTTGTACATCACGCTAGATAAGGGCATTTGCTAATTGAAAATGTAAGTGTATTTTAGACCTGTTTATCAAACGATACTTCCTGCTGTATGGTCTCTTTTTATCAAAAACAAACAATCTCTAGTGGATCTCACATGGAAATAATAGGATTTGAGTACTTAACACATACTGGATAAGTGAGATCCATGGCAGAAGACTAAAAGATATTTTCCAGTCCTGATGATTATTTTAACAGTATGACATGAGGTATATTGGTATTCTTGATTTAGAGACTCCACTTCAATATTTATTTATGGAAGATCCCCTAAAGCTACTCTGATTCAGGTGCTGGCAGAAGGATTTTAGTTATGTAAGGCAAATCTGTAGTATTACCATAGTGCCAGCAGTTAAATGTCAGCATTAATTTCATTTTTAAAAAGCTTAAAAAAAGGGATCAGCAATGATTAAAATATCAGTAAAGTTTGAATATGGACAATTTTACAAGTGAGATAATCTCTTTTTTTGTTGGTCCATCGGGTGAGGTGTAGGCTGTTTTTTAATTAAAAGTCAAGACAGTAAATTATTCTCTCTATAGCCAATCCTGTAGAACTGCCTTTTTGGCCAAGCATTCATTGTCTCCAAGACACATGGACGTAGTTTAGCAGGATTGCTATGCCACTGGATCTGAGTCAGCTGTATAACATTTTAAGAGGTTGTGGGAATGAGGATTGAGTTATTGAGAAATGATCCTTGAGACCCCAGAAAGCGAAGAGGTTGTTCTAAAACCCCATATAAAGAGAATGCGGCAAACATCGGACAACCCCTGCAGTTTGTTATTTAAGGCTGAGACAAGGATGGTAGTGCATTCAATTTGATCTTATCTGTTGGGCAACCAGAATGTATCTGTAGAAATTTACTTCAGGTTTAAGAAGCTCACTGGAATTCTTATTCTGAGGGTGAATAAATGACATAATCATGAAACATGCTTAAAAAGTGGTTCAGGCCAGCGTCATGGTGTAGTGGGTTAAGGTGCTGACACCCACATGTGTAAGATGTTGTGCTTTGGTGACTTGGGTTCAATTCTGGCTCTGGTCCAACCCCATTTCTCTATCTCCCCTATTTCATCCCTCTATCCTATCAAAAAATGCCCAAAAATATCTTTTAACAAAGTGGGTCCATAATGTAGAGTGAAGGATGGACTCCGGCAAGACTAACTAGGACAGCATAACTAAAATAATACTCAACACCCATGAGTCCCCCAGATCTGCTCCCTTATCTAAGGTGAATCAATACAAAATGCTTGACTAAATAAATAAGTTTTTAGCCTGGACTTAAACACTGAGACTGTGTCTGATTATCGAACATTTATAGGGAGGCTATTTCATATCTTTGGGGCTCTGTAAGAAAAGGCTCTGCCCCCTGCTGTAGTTTTTATAATGCGCGGTACTGACAGGCAGCCTGCATCCTTTGATCAAAGTAGGCGTGACGGAACGTAAGACACTAGAAGTTCACTTAGGTACTGCGGCGTGAGACCATTTAGAGCTTTATAGGTTAGAAGAAGTATTTTAAAATCAATGCGGTGTCTCACTGGGAGCCAATGCAGTGTGGATAAGACCGGCGTGATGTGCTCATATCTTTTAGTTTTAGTAAGGACTCTTGCTGCTGCATCCTGGACTAACTGAAGTTTATTAATGCACCTAGTTGAACATCCAGACAGTAAAGCGTTACAATAATCCAGCCTGGATGTGATAAACGCATGAACTAATTTTTCTGCATCATTTAGTTACAAGATATTTCTTATTTTAGTGATATTTCTGAGATGACAGAACGCTATCATGGTAATATTATCGACATGGGCTTCAAATGAGAGATTGGAGTCTATAATCACACCCAGATCTTTTACTGTAGCAACTGGTGAAACAGAAAGACTGTCTAGAGTTAAGGTTTGATCAGGAATCTTACTTTTAGCTAACTGCGGTCCAGAACCTCAGTCTAGTCAGCGTTAAGCAAGAGAAAATTGCTTAACATCCAATCCCTTATTTCCTTCACACATTGCTCAACTTTATTAAACTGGCCTTTCGCATCAGGCCTTGATGAGAAGTAAAGCTGTGTGTCATCAGCGTAACAGTGAACACTGATTTCATGCTTACGAATTATGTTTCCCAGAGGAAGTAAAGAAAGAAAAGAAGTGGGCCTAAAACCGAGCCCTGTGGAACACCATACTTTACAAGGGAGCACGCAGAATAATCACCATTTACATCTACAAACTGATAACGATCGGTTAAATAGGACCTGAGCCACGCAAGAGCCGTTCCTTTAATTCCTATTAATTTTTCTAATCTGTGAAGAAGAATATCGTGATCTATGGTGTCGAAAGCAGCACTGAGGTCAAGTAATATAAGAATAACATAATATACCTACACTATAATAAACCTACACTTCATCAACTGTAATGACTTTACACAGGCTGTGTTGCTTTTGGGTGGCACTGTCAATCATGTTGACTTGAACAACATTTAAGTGTATTATGAATTTACAGCACTTAATTTAAATTAAGGCCATATTAACTGAGATCTTTGCATGACATCTATAAATGTATATTTGCATCTTGTTCAGAATATTCGTTTAGAAAAAATCTATTTATCACAAAAAGCCTATGTATGCATGGGAAATGTGAGCATAGTCCCAAAGTGCCACCTAGAGCTTAGACAATATATTTATCTATTTTATTTAATTTTGTCTTACTCTTTCTCTTAAACAAATATTGTATATAATTAAGTCAAATAAACTTACATGAAATTATTAAGACATGCTAAGCAATTTCTATGAATAATACACTTTGTTTCGGGTTTTATAGCCCTCATATGATGTTGGACAACTGGTTTAATTATTGTGTTATTAAATTTTACCAGCAGATGCCAGTATTGTACTATGTGCAAACGAAAATAATTTGTAGAATACTAAACAGTGGCATGACCTATAGAATTTACAGGGTGAACGTTTCTGTTTAATTAAAAAAAATGCTATCAAATCACGTATAGAACAGATATTTTACAGGTAAGTCACATTCAATTCGTGCAGTCGCACTGTAGTTTCTCCCAAGTCACTGTTCTGGGTATCCATCTATCCATTGTCTATACCCGCTTTATCTTAATCAGGATCAATGGGATCTGTTGGAGACTATCCCAGCTGTCATAGGTACACGGATCGCCAGTCTATCGAAGAGCCACGTATAGACAAACAACCACACACACTCACTCCTATTGGCAATTTAGGATCACCAATCACCCTGAGTAAACCAAACCACACCAAAATGCCCATGCGGGGGATTATAGTTCTAACCACTTTACTGTGCACCCATGCAGAGAAATCGTTAGTTCCTCGCTTTTTTATCACAAGGACACTAACTTATTATTTTACAAATAAAATAAAACGACGTTCCTCTATATGCTTTTACAATGAATACTGTTATAGTTTCTTCAAAAACTTCTACCGACTTTTCATAAATGTACAGTCAGTAGTAACGTCCAGATAAATGATAGAGAAGAAGCAAGATGGATCGCTCAGGGCAGTTTCAGCACCATGGACAGAGTGAAACGGAATCGGCAATATTTATCGGTAATAAAAATATTTTACAAGATTTTACAGAAACTTTAAAACTTCTCCATCTAAACTAAAATAGTTTAACATGATAGAGCAGAAAACAAAAGTTTAGCAATTTCTTCAAATTGCCACCACCAGTGGTGTACTAAACTTTACTAAAGCACAAGCTTATAGTGCACAGAAAGTTCCACACAGAACATAGAAACTATAGTTAAGCATTTAACGTGATACTTATTCTAAATATAATATATATTTAGATATATATATATATATATATATATATATATATATATATATATATATATATATAATATAAAACATTATTATAGTTACTCTATTATTATAGAATATATATATATATATATATATATATATATATATATATATATATATATATATCTATATATATATATATATATATTTTTTTTATTCCTAAAATCACTAGTAAATCAATAGTACATTTAGGTACCGTAGCTATATATCGATATATATCGCCCATTTTATATTGTCTGTAAGGGGGAAACAGGCCACAGAGACACGTTAAACTGGTTCATTGAAGGCTCACAACGCGTTGGTGTCATGCAGAGGATTTTACGCTACCGCCACCGCGAGTTGCGAGAGGCACGCATGCGCACTGACCACAAGCGGCCGGTCTTTAAAAAAGGGAATCCTTATGCCAACCGATGTAATCACGGAGAAGCATTATCTCTTATCTCTGGGCATACATGGTGAAATTGTAAGTACAGCCATGACTGTTTCTCTTTATATATGCAAAATATCGATGTCGAGGATAGGGTTGTGTTTTTTGACGTTTGAAAGAGGCATGGCATGTATGAGGTCGGATTCGTTTGCCAGAGATGTCTTCTTCCCGATGAAAAAAAGATGATGCTGGAGCCCTTCACTGGGGCCACTATCATTTCCACTGGGTGTTTTTACTGTCAAATCAAGCAGCCCATGCTGTTAAAAAAACGAGCTACTGTGATTTTTTTTCTATACGCGTCGTGTTATGCCGTGTGTAATTTTTTCTGATTTGATTTTTCCCCGTCGGGATTTTATTCTGAGAGCACATCTATACCCATGGCTATAGCCAGCTATAGATAAGCAGCCTAATAGGACCCGTGTGTTCAGCATATTATTGTGTGTGTGTGTGTGTGTGTGTGTGTGTGTGTGTGTGTGTGTGTGAAAACTGAACATCACTTGGTACATTGCTTATGAACCAAAAGGCAGTGATCACTGATGAAGAGCTTAGACACTGCAGTTGGAGATGCGCCCCCACCTCCTTCTCCTCCTCCTCCTCCTCCTACTCCTACTCCTTCTTACCGAATAATCCAACAGCTTTACCCATCATACACCAAAAATACAGTATAGGATTAAAATGCACAGTGTTATGGCTTATGCCAGAAGAGAAATGGAGTGATGGAGAATTTAAGGTATTTTAGGTATAATTTCATGTAAGAAAAGCACCAAATGAATTCACTAGGTAGATTGAGAGCAACACATTTTTATGGAATATTATTATTTTTAAGCTTAAGGCATTAGACTACCAACCTGAAGATTGTGGGTTCAATTCCCAGCTCCACCAGGCCACCACTGCTGAGTCCCTGAGCAAGGCCCTTAACCCCAGATTGCTCAGTTGTATAAAAGAGATAAATGTAGATGTTAAGAAAACAACTTCTAAATATGCTTGGCACACAAATCAACAGTCCATACAGCTATAAATCAGGCACAGAAAATTGATAGCTTTATAAAGCAAATTCTGTAATTATTAATTAGTTTAGCATTGATAAAGAATGAAATATTGAATAAAGAAAAAACAATGAATATTGTTAAAGCAAGAACAGGTAAGATGTGTTAAATAATACAATGATTGAAAACAAATAAATCTTTGATAATTAGTAAGTAAATTATTCAGGATTCAGTATAATATGTTCAGGATACAGTCTTGTATAGGGCATTACTATAATATAAATACTGCTTGACATATTAGTTAAATTAAAATATTTGAAAGTAGTGTTGGCATTAAATAAATTAGAGATTGGAAAATTATAAGCAATATATCATTACTAGTAAATGGAACTATGCAAAAACAATTATGAAGGCAAAAAAATGCAGTCAGATATATGTAGAAGCAGAAAAGGAATAACAAACTATTGAAGGTTCTCCTTATTCAGTAAGGAATTATAATAGCCTGTAGAAAAAAATAAAAAAAAAAGTAATAAAACACAAAGTAATCCACAAAATTTGTTAAAAGCTCAGTTTGTAATTAATATCCTTGATTAAAAAGGACATTATAAATTTTATCATTTTATTATTAAATATTTTTTACCTAAAAATTTGGCTTACTTATTTTTCAAAGAATAGTGCATATGATAATGGAGAAAATCTCAAGCATCAAACAGGAGGTGCTTCTTCTTTCTACAGAAACAGAAGAGACATCACGTACAGCTTGTGGGGGAGTGTGGCATAAGACATGTTAGAACAGCTTTATTTATGGTCTAGTTGAAACATGCCTATGCTCAAAGATTCTCTATTATTTGTCATCTTATATGATACGATTAATTTGTATTAATCCAGTCGTTCTTCTTCAAAGGGCGGGGAAAGTCATTGTAAATAATAGTTGTTGTAGATGATGTGCATACCCTAAAAGAACTCGAAAATCTCCTCATTATTGCATAATAAGCCACTGGTTTCATTTGTTAATTAAATAAGACTGTATTGTGCAATGTTGGCCGTGTGTCTCACTGGTCTGGTGTCTCCTGCAGCCCATGGGATCAGAGAGGATGGAGATGCGAAAGAGGCAGATGTCGGGGCAGCAGGAGCTGGTGGCGGGAGGCACAACGACCGGATCGGCGCCAGCCCAGCACGAGCATGCTGGTCAGAGAGAGCAAGCCTCAAATGCCTGCTGTTTCTGCTGGTGCTGCTGCTGTAGCTGCTCATGGTATGAGTTTTTTCCATTCCTTTACACAAAACCTCATCTGCACATTGACTGAGATTTTAGCTTGAGTCATTGCTAAAATTTCAATGAGGTGAGTCAGATGTCTTATTTCTACAGCCCCATTGGCTATGTGTGCATTATGCTATTGTAGGAGGTAGTGTACTAAGTATCATTTGGTACATTTCTGTAGACATGTTCTGCACATCCAGCAGTGGGCACAAAGACAGTACCCAAGTCATCAGATGACAACAACAAAAACAATAATAATAATAATATCAATAATAATAATAATAAAATTAATTCAGACTAGATCTATAATCTATTTCAAGGCTATCTAGTTTTCATTGTGTGATGTTTCAGTTGGATCATGATGTGCTTAAAACCTTGCAGTCTCACTGTTAGGAATGAAGACAGGGAGGAGAGGAACCGGAAAGCCTCGCATGACGTCAAAGCTGAGGACCCTGATGACTGTGAGGAGAGGTGGGTTATTTCATGTTAAACACATAAACCAGGAAGATGCCCTCACCTATTCATATTCAGTTAGTAATGTAAAATACTAAAATAGTAATGTACAAAATAAATAGAAAAGCATTACAATCAAGAGCTCTTAAGGGGATATTAAACTCAATAATGTCTTCTTTTATGAGTGCAGAATAACTACTACTTAACTACTACACTACTACATACCATTCAAATGTTTGAGGCAGTCATACACATTAAAGTAGAAAAACCAGCATTTAATGATCCATATCACGAAATCAGTGTCAATTATTTGTTGTAACTCTTTCAAATAACTATAAAGTATTATTACTTAAAGGTAATATTTATATTTTTTCATTGTGACATCTAATAATGTCTATATTTTAATCGTAAAATTTATTAGGAAATTTTCAAGCGGTAGAATGAGGCAGTTTTTTATATAAGTAGCAAAAATAAAAAGTAACAAAAGTGGGATTTTATGTGGAATTAGCAAAAACATAAAATATAGCAACATGCCTCTCATGCTAATAACATGAAGCTAAGGACATTCTAGTGATTTGCCAGGAAAATAGCATTTTTTAAAATAGGCAAATAAAATCTAAGAATGAATTTAAGTAAAAGGACTGTATGTTAAGATTAACCCATCTGAGCCACAACATCAACAATAATATAGAAAAAAGGGAGCTAGGTTATGGTTATGAGTTAGAGTAACAGGGACACAAATAAAAATGTTCACCTAAAAGAGTATCCATTTTTTTTACAACTCACTTTACAAAAAATGTAGAAAAGTAAAGCAATTTTTTATTAACAATTAAAAGTATTATAATTAACATTGTGTCTGTTTTTTATTGTCTTATGTAGTATTATGTACTTTATCAATAAATCATATATTTAGCAGGACATTCTACTTCATAATATAATGTTGTGTAGAGTTTATTTTAATGCACATTTATATATTATATATATATATATATATATATATATATATATATATATATATATATATATCTATATATATATGCTCTTCTGGTGACTTAACCAGCACTAGTTTGGTGAAATAGCTCAAATAGTACCCCTCATAATGTGCATTAAATTACAGTATTTGTGCTCTTAATAAAGCGCCTAAATAAACCCCTTGCTTTATTTTGGCAGTCCGAAACCCACTATGGAAGAAGTGTGCTCATGGGGGCAATCCTTTGACAAGCTGATGCGCTGCCCTGTTGGACGTTGTGCCTTCCGGCAGTTTTTGCGCACCGAGTTCAGTGAGGAGAACCTGCTCTTCTGGCTAGCCTGTGAAGAGTTCAGCAAGGAGACCAACAAGAGCGTGATCAAGGAGAAGGCACGTCTGATATATGAGGACTACA
Organism: Bagarius yarrelli; assembly: GCA_005784505.1. Taxonomy (NCBI): domain Eukaryota; kingdom Metazoa; phylum Chordata; class Actinopteri; order Siluriformes; family Sisoridae; genus Bagarius; species Bagarius yarrelli. Next base: position 2,687,899 of record VCAZ01000021.1, read on the forward strand.
TTTCTATCCTCTCACCCAAAGAGGTGTGTGTTTTTGTGTGAATGTGTGAATGTAAGTTTGTTCAGCACAAGCCATGAAAGTGTTTCACCTTTTCAGTTTAAAAAAAATCTAATTTTGCTGTGCATGTGAATTAATTAGCGCTAATGTATTCTCTATAATTTTATTATTATAAATAACATTATGTGTTACATAATGAATTATGTAACACATTTAACCATGAATGTGCGTCAGGTAAATATAGACATAATATAAAATACACAAGCTGTATAGGTAAAACCTTATTAGCATATCCACAAATGAATCTTTCCAGAATTGTCACACAGATTTTTCAGTAGAACTAAAGAGACTAAAAGACATAAATGGATAGGCATGGAATAGACATAAAAAATTTCATAAAGGCATGGGTTGTTCTGCAAAGGGCCCTAATATCAACCCACTAAACTGGAACCCCAATTGCACCCCATACCCTCTTACCTGACTTTAGCAGCAGAACTTACCAGAACTGTTTTGTGGCAAAAGATAATAGGATATTCAAAAACGTATAAATGTAATGGTCAGGTGTCCCAGTACTTTTGTGCATATAGTGTATCTGCCCAATAAAGTGTTTTTATAAAGTAAAAAGCTGACTTCAGACTGGAGAAGAAATCAAAAATTCAGGGAGAAACTACAATACACTAAGCAACTATGAATGAAATATTGCAAGACTGCTAAATAGGAGAAAAATACAAAAGCTAAAAGTCAGTTTAAGTGAGTCTTTTGTCACATCTCTACATACAATTTACATTAGAATGAAATGTGTTCCATAGCTATCATGCAAAACATAAGAGTACTGTAGCACATCCTGCAACTGAAGTGCAAATAACAGCGTGAGATTATTTCAAGACAATAAGCAAACAGAACATCATATATTAATAAACCTGTGAAAACACAGTACAGCAGAGACAACAGAAGAGTGTTGTTAATTGTTATTGAAATAAATGCGCTCTAGCTAAAATTTCTTAGGAAGCTCCCTGTTTCTGTTTTTTGATTCGCTTGTTAGTCTGTGGGTGGTGCCCAGACATGCTGAGTGACTCCTACATTTTCACAAACTAGGAAAATCTAACACAGTATAAAAGGAATCTAACACAAAGCTTTAGATATTAAATGCAGTTTGTCCTTTAACCACTGCCTTCAATTCCTATTAGGCAGCTTAACTACCAACAAATTATATCTGTTCTTATTTGTATTTAATTGTGAGGGGAAAAAATTATTTAATCCCCCTGCTGATTTTGTACGTTGACCCACTGACATTTGTTAATGAAATAAGTATTTGACGCCTTTACAAAACCTTTGTCGACAATTACAGAGGTCAGGTGTTTCTTGTAGCCACTATGTTTGCACACAATTTGAACAGCAACTTGAACGTTCAGCTTTCTCCACAACTTGGAACGAAATTAAGGTCTGGAGACTTTAATGTGATGAAGTTTACCTTCACCCAGTTCTCCTTTAAATCATTCAGATGTTCATTGGCAAACTTCTGTACATGTGCAGGGGGACAGGGGACCCCAGCTACCTTAAGATTATTGATAAAATACTCCTGTGTAGTCCTGGGCTAATTCCTTATAGTTTTCATGCATGGAGCCTTTTTTAGGAGTTTTTTAGGTTTTTTTTTCCTGTCTGCGAATAATCGCACAACCATCTTGTTTCTGACATCCTTGGACAGCTCTTTGGTTATGGCCATGGTGGAAGGTTTGGATCTGATTAATTGATTGCTTCTGTGGAAAGATGTCTCTTATACAGGAAAGAGCTGTAATTACTGTTTAAGATAGTCCCTTTAGGAGAGTCTCTTTAAGAGAGTTCGGTTAAGAGGGACCCGTTAAAAGAGTCCCTTTAAGAGAGTCCCTTTAGGAGTGTTCCTAATCTCAGGTCGTTACCTGTATAAAAGACACCTGGTGGCCAGAAATCTTGCTAATTGATAGTTATTGATTGTTACCTCTCACTGTTAGAATAAACCTAACATTAAAATTTTAGTTTAAATGATAAACTGATTATTTTTGTCAGTGGGCAAACATACAAAAATCAGCAGTGGATCAAATATTTTTTTACCTCACTGTACACTAATATGTTCAAAGCTCAAAAATGAAGTGAATTATGGAATCAGGAAGCCAAAGAGGGAAAGTAAGGAAAGGTGAAATAGCCTAAGACAAAATGATAAGGCATTATCAAGGCCATAAAGCATGACTATTTGTAGTTTCTGCTAGTTGTATTGCACTGACCGCCAGCACAAATACAAATCAGATTTATTGCACTTTATTGTTTTTTGTCGATTATTTTAATCATGCAGCTGCTCAATGGCCATAGAGACTAAATGGATGAAGTAATGAAATATAACTGTTGCAACATTAAGTCTTTAAAGAAATAAATATCTATCCCTGCACCTGGGACAAGCTGATTTTTTGTACTATTAGTTTTTTTAATTGTTGCTCTTTAAAAAAAAATCATTAGGTTCAATAATCAAAGAAAGAAGAAAAACCTATTCCATACTGACTTTAACAAAGCAAAAAGAATTCAATATGCATGTTAAAATGTATTGCACTGAACAACTGCCAGGTGTAACACCGCTTTCTCTCTCAACCAAATGATAATCTGGTTGTTGGTGAAAAGACTTTCACAACACAATTTGTTTAGTACGCACAGGTAACCAAGGATATTTTTAGAATTTAAAAAAACCTGTATTTGTGGTAATTCTAATGAGCCTTAGCAAAATGAAATAGGCTGCACAAAGAAAAAGATTTATTTTTTACATGTGACTAAAGAAGAATTAACAAGTCTCACTAACTAAAAAAATTCAGCAACTTAATAAGTCAAGTGCACAAACATTATAATGATATGATAGAATTGTGCTGCCCCTTGAAATATTTGTCCCATAACTGAATCACATTTATGGCATCTGGCAGACACCCTTATCCAGTGTGACTAAAATTTACCTCTTTTATACAACTGAGCAATTAGGGGTTAAGGGCCTTGCTTAGAGACCCAGCAGTAGCAAATTGGTGGTGCTGAGATTCGAATCCTGATCTTCCAACTAACAGTCCCAACACCTTAACAACTGTGCTATCACGTCCCCTGTTATGCATTAACAGTATAGAGAATAGAGAATTTTTGCTTGGTCATGATCAATAAAGATCTTGCCTTCCAGTGTTCAGTAGTGGCAGTGGCTGCAAAGTTTCTCAGCTTGTAAGAATTATCCCAAACTGTCAAACTGCCAGTTTTAAAATAACATGAGCATGGTGTTTCCTTTTTACATAATCCCTGCATCAGACAGACTGTGATCTTTCTTTAAAATAGTAACAGCAGAATTCAAGCATAAACCCTTGCTAAACAAACTCCATAGACTTACTTCACTGTTTTTAGTAGCAAATGGGTGTTTGAATATGTTTTCTAGTATTTCTTTTTAATTGTCTGTTAATTAGAAGCAGAGAGTAGTTCACACACAAGCATGCACAGTTGCACACACTAACAACTGCTCCGTCCGAAATGATATACTACTTAAGTATTTAAGTAAGAAGGTACTTCAAATCGTTAAAAATAGGTTTAATATAGTATGATTATGGGGAGTATGATGGAAATTTTGGACGTACTACAGGAAACAGAGTGATGGCAAGTCCAACGAGTTTAGAGGTAGCTTTCTCAAACTGGAAGTATAAACACTACTTTTCCCTCGTTGAGCTAAACGGCAAGCCTAAATATGTAACACAAAAATCTTGGAGAAGAGTCTCTCCAAGTCTGTGGCAAGTCATTTTTAACTAACAAAGAACTTTACATCGCCACATGCCACCACAACATTAAAATAGTGTAGATTCATGTACAATGTTTTAGAATAATATATGTTTTCCTTAGTGTCCATTTCAATCATTTAACATATTTAATATTAGGGCATCCACATTATTTGTCTCATTTAAACATTTTTTAAAGGTTACATAATAGTTACTTTTCCTGGTAATTAGTTACTTTTATAAGGATGTAACTTGGTTACTAACTTAATTACTATTTGTAAGTAAAAAAGTAACTAGTAACTAAATGCCCAACACTGCTAAGGAGTAAATTAATACCAGCTAATAACAGCTGTGGTGTTGTGATGCTGCCTTCTGTTTAAGGTAGCAAATCAATAGGAGTAATACATTATTTGAGCTTGTTTGTGGACACCTTACCGGCACACACACATAAGTGTTTCTTTCTCAAATTGTTGCCATAAAGATGAAGGCATCCATTTGTCTTGTTTGACCTCATAACATTACTTAATTCTATTTTTGGAACTAAGAGCTCAGCATGACCCATGTGAACAAAGAACCTGAGCTGCATGAAGATGCGTTCTGGTTGGAGTGGAAGAACTCAAGTATTTTGCACTAAGCTTTGCCCTCAACACCTTTGAATTGGATCAGACCCTGCCGTCCTTTAGTACGTCCGTCCATTCATCCATCTATTTATCTGTCTATCGATCTAACACCTAATAATTTTGTGTTTAACAGGTGAGCCTGGATTCACGTGTTCGGGAGGTAATAAACAAGAACATGCTGGAGCCCACGTCTCACACGTTTGATGATGCCCAGCTCCAGATTTACACATTAATGCAAAGAGACTCATACCCACGCTTCATGAACTCCCCTGTCTACAAAAACCTTCTAAAGAGCGTCTCGGAGCAATGTCCCGAATCCTAAATCTCTGTGATCCCACTTAAATTCTCTGTTTCTCAGCTTTATTTTTGGTTCCGTTTACCTGGAATTGTTAAATGACCTTACAGTGGGGTCCTCCCAGGGATTTAACCACATTAAAGATCTGTACCTGAAAAAGTCACTCAGGTCTCCAGGTTACTGGAATTTTCAAACGATGTCTCAAATCATTTGAGACCTCAGTACCACAATTCATACTACAAATCAACATAGCAAGAATCTCCAAAGGATCATCAGCACATTTTCATAAATTTTCATACAAACTATCTATTTTGATTGTGTTATCAGTTGTTTTAATGTCCTTGTCTTATTTATTTTAATAGCTGATGTGATACCCAGAATAGGCTATTTACAATATTCATATCAGCTGTATTTGTGACACTGTATTTTTGACACTCATCTTGGGGTTTAAAAAAAAATAGAATCAAGGATAACAGGAGATGCCCAGTGCTAGGCCACACTTATGAAGTGTCAAAGCCTGTTCCTTGTCTTAATAACTTTGCATCTCTAACTGGTTAAATGGATATATATATATTGAGAATTAAAAAAAAGCCCTACTATAAATTAGATAGATAGATAGATAGATAGATAGATAGATAGATAGATAGATAGATAGATAGATAGATAGATAGATAGATAGATAGATAGATATTTTCTTTTTTTTCAAGTTTCTTTTAAACTTTAATCCATGAGTGGCTATTATATCTATTATATTACAAGTCATATTGCATATTAAAATGCAGACTGTAGCTAACATGCTTTAGTCATTATGTGCGACTATTAGTCATTATGTGTAACCCTCTAAGATCAAGTTCTGAAAGTGCTTTCTTTAAAATTATTTCGATACAAGCTCTTCTCAGTGTAGAACTTCAAAATCTGTTCTCAGCAATGTAGAGCTGGTGAAAAGGCTACTGCCTAAGTAATTGTTTAATCACAGGAAAGGAACTGTAATACTTTTATGGTTCAGTGAACTGTTATTCACTCTAGACTTTTAATCCATGATTAATTTGACATTTATACCAGTGTTACCTGATAAAACACGTTAGTGTCCTATGATCTCCAAACCTCACATAATGGCTGATTTTTTAGCTATTTTTAAAAACATGTGTAGCCTAGGGTTAAAGAAGGCTTGAATATAAAGATTTTAAAATGGCCTAGTCTTGTAGTATTGAGATAAATATAAAGTAAATGTATATTACTATTTTTCTCATTATAGTTACATTTAGATAAGCATTTTTCAATTTATTGTCCTCTTTGCTGTAATTCTATTTCTGTTTCCCCAGTTTCTAACCCACTTCTCAATTCTCTTGCTACTTAACAAACCCTCTTTGAGGTAAACATATATAAATATATAACACAGAAGACCTCATAGGCAGGATTTGGGAAACTCCTGATTCCCAAATTCACACTAAATGGAAAGTATTTAGAATTTATTTGTAGGGGACACCAAAGTAGCTGAGTCCAATTAAACTGTGGTATTACTAGCTTACTCTCTGAAAGCACTGACTAGAATCGGTGGCCAAGTTGTTTATTTGTTGTTCTTCTTGAGTGGTTGTTATATTTTTTTAAAATAGTTTTATTGCCTAATTCATATTACTGAAAGACAACATCCTCACTCGGGGAGAAGTGCCTTGACTTTCAATTGTGTGACATCTCTCTCATGGCAATAGCTAAAAGGAACTCTTGCCACAGAAATAGGCTCTGGGTCTCTGATCAACTCCTGATATGAAATGTCCTGATGATACAACTGAAATTAATTCTTTGTATTTCATTGATGTGTTTTGGTTTATGTTTTATTATAATTCAAGATTTACCATCACAGAAGTTAAAAAAAAAAAAAAAAAAAGTTCACAAGGTTCCAAAAAGTGTAATTGATCTGAATTTAGATACATTTCTGCCAGGATGTATTACATGGAGGTATTTCATATTCTGTACTCATTAATCACTCGGTATGTGCAATGTAAGCTGATCAATTCATCACATAGATCAACCTCAATCTAAGCCAATGGTTTTAAAGTGATACTGCCTATATTTCTATTACTATTGTTCTTTTTCTCGTTTTTTTTGGTGTTGTGAAAAGTACGCAAGAGTGTTATTTTCTAATCGGTTTACAAAAAATACACATTTTTTTAAAAGTACGATGGGTCTGAATGTTTACAATAATTTGTTTTTGTTTTACTTGACGGAGAAAAAAATATATCTGTGGGCATTTCAAAAATCTTTAAAATGAAAATAAAGCACAATAATTTTACAGCTTGGGGTGATTTTATATTAACGCAGATGCACACAAGATTCATATCTGTCATTGTTGCGACAGCTCAAGTGGATTGCAGATATCTAAATATAAATTATTAGGGTATTGATTCGATCTGCAGTGAGTAGTTGTTCTGTGTTGTAGGGTTAACATTGAGAATAATAGTGGGGTATCCACTCTTCTACTGAAGAGGTTGCACCTGGAAAGCTCACAAAAGCCTTCCCACAGCACATCATGGATGCGTAATGCTGCTAGAACCACACCGAGATATAGAAAGAGCTCTTAGTCAAGCTTTTTGCTGTTTGAAATAGTGTTTACTATCTTCTAGTTGCTAAATATTAGTATAATAACACTGAGCTTAGTAGAGGTTGAGAGTGAGTTTTTAACCCACTGCTTTATCCCAGGCCTCATTTACATGCACATATTATCCAGATCAAAAACAATCAGCTCACAGCTGTTTGTTATTCTAATAAGACACTAATGCGAGGCTTGTTAAAACATCAAGGCAATGGCAGGAAATGCAACAAAAACACATTTGATAACACTAAATGGGAAAGATATTCATATGCAAAAGCAGGACATGAATGCTTCGTGTGAGGAAGTACCGCAAAAAGTAGAGTCTGACCTCACACGCTGCTTTATAGAAAACATGCAGAGTAACACACAATAAGGCCGCAAGGTTAGAGGAAGACGGTGAGATGTGAGGGGAAGAGAGAGTTGTTACCAAAGCAAAGCACTATATTTCTTTTTTATACCACAGCAAGTTGCCATATATATCTCTCTTCCCTTTCATTGTTTTTGTGTGTGAACAGCTTTACTTCTGACAAGTACAAAGCACAGACATGAAAGAATCCTAACAGAATTTCACCATGCCAACAACTGCACATCTTGTAAAGGATTACATAAACCCTAGACAATCAAATCTCACTTTTCTCTTCAACTGCTTATCTCAAACACTCATGTCAATTTCGTTTTTAAAGTATAGGAATAATTCATCTATTTTTATTAAAAAATGCTTGGGAGTTTGATAAGATAATTATTTTGACACTAAACTACTGCAACTCGCTTCTAGCTGGTCATACTGCAATCACCAACCTCGACAAATAATCAAGAATGCAGATGTGCCATTTCACCTCCCACATCACTGCTATACTCCATCCACTAGATTTGGATTTCAGTAGCTGCCCAAATCCGATTCCAAACACAAATCAGTCAAAATCGGGTCGCAATTTTAATCCTCAGAATCTCCACAACAGAAATACTACTGATTTAAACGTAATGAAAATTTGTTGAAAATCTGTTTATATTTTTTCACACATTTGGAGGCATTATAGAACTGCTGTAGCTTCTAATTAAAATCATAGCAAAATCTATACAGATGACATCTTCTGCTTAAAGCTAAGTCTGGATCGGTTTCATTCCATTGCTTTTATCTGGTGGTGAAGTAGTTCTAAGTTTGAAGCTATGGGTGTAACCAAATGTCTACATCAGCCACCAAGGTAGTGTTTGAAGATCATCAGAGGATGCTAATTAGCCTGTATGAAAGTGAGCACAGACACATAAACGCCATGGTTGCAATGTCGAAATGTAACAACAGAGTAGAGGGGGAAGCGCCCAAGTTTCAAGAATAGTTAAACTAGATTGGTACAAACTCTTTAACCAGAACAGGGAATTAATTTGGCATCCTGGAGAACTGCAGAATTATAGTGTAATATTTTTAACATACACTGTGTGCATATTCATTTGTGACCAAGTAAAAACTTCACACTGAATGATTAAATGCTTGTTAAATTTCAGCATATCAGGTGATGGGTTGAATCATCACCTTATATAAAGGTGTGTTTAATTATTAAGCAGTTTTCTGCACCAAAAAAGAGATTTACCTGACAAGACAAAATTTGTACAAATTCTTTTAGAAGGACGCAAAAAACACAGACAAATTAGCTGCCAAAGATTTGAGGCTACCAGAAACCAATTATCCTCCAGTGCTTTCATATTCCAGAACTGAAACCTAGCTGAACACCCGGATGTACAATGGGTTTGATGCATAGAGACATGAGTAGGGTAAGAAAGGCTGAAAAACAACCACTGCAGAACAATACACATAATTTGAAACATCAAGACTGGGCCAATGATTATCTGAAATATTTTTCAAAGTATTATGTACTGATGAGATAAGAGTGGCTCTTGATGGGCCAGAAGGATGGACATGGAGCTGAGATGCTGATACGGGCTGGTATTATTAAAAATGAGCTAGTTAGACCTTTACAGGTTGAAGATCAACTCCCAAACCAACTGCCAGTTTCAAGAAGACAAAACAGGAAAAAAGGACAATGCTTCCTCGCATACAACAAAGTAGCCTACTACTCAGCTAACATGTAAAAGCCTTAAAGATGAAAGAAGAATGACATGGCTCACTTCACCTGACCTAAACCCTTATAAAAAAACTTGTGGGCTCGTCAGAAAAGAAACGGCTGGTACTGGAAAACAATATATCTCTCTGAGCAGTATCACGGAGGCTTTGGATGCCGCTGCAAATAAGTTGATCAAAAACAGATAAAGAAACTAACTGGAATGCATATGACTTATTGGTGGCTATATTGGTCATCAATGTGTTTATTGAAATGTATTAATCTTACTTTAAGAGATAAAAACGTAACCTGTTAAAATTTCGTTTTTTATTTAGCTGCACAATATTTCCGAACAATAAAAGTTGCTTAATAATTATGCAACTTATCCAACTATAATGCTTAATGATTATACACACGGTCTAAGGTGTAATTTTGCATCAACAAACAGGCTTTATCTCACATATAAACAAAATCCAAAATCTTACTTCACACTGCTTCCACTTAAGCCAGGGTTAACCATGAATTCTGCCTGTTTGCGATAACACCTGGCACACTGCACATTCTTTAACCCTGCCATAACATTATGATTTGCATATTTGTGTAATTCTAACAGGCATGAATGGCTAAACACAACGCAAAACTGCTTCTAATTAAAAAAAATAAAATTAAAAAAAAAGGTATGCTGGCAGTGGGGATTTTCCAGTTCAGTACTAAGACGCACGCGCCACAGCAGACATCTTACATTTAAAAAAGATTTATTTTTTTTTAAAGATTTATTACTCATTCATTTTACATGTTAAGTAAGCTATATGTGTCCTATTTAATTAATTACTGTAAATGCAGCTACAATACTTCAAGTGTAAATGCTAACATGCCAACGTTTTGGAGCTTGCCTAATGAAAAAAAATAAGAACAATTCAAGGTTTTGTGGGTTTTTGTGTAACATTAGTGTGTTTGTTGATTAGAGTAGTAATGGAATATATGTGGAATAAACAGGTTTAATGTAAAATTTAAACTTACTTCTTGGGTTGAGTCATTTTTTGTCAATGTAGTTTTGGCATTTAGTTGCCATTAAGATACTAGAATAAGTTTTGGTAACTTAAGATAAACTTCAAGTTAAATAAAAAAAAAAAAATCCAATTTAATGTTTAAAATTTTATTCAAATGTTTAGTGCACTAGAATGATTGCATAATGCATGAAGAAAACATGAGTTTGTTAATTAAGGCGTCTTGCGGTTCAAGGCGTCACTATCCTGGGTGTAGAATAAAAAGATAAAATGTAAATCCGTTCCCTGCACCGTTTGGGGGTTAAGTGCGTTTAAGTGGAGGTTTTTCCATAGATCGATGTGTCTAAATCTAGAACTAAAAATTCAGATATATAAAATGTTCTATTGCAGAAAGTCCAAATTGAAGTCAGACAAGTGAAGACAATAAACATGACTGCAACAATATATAGTTTTCTGTCTGATGTGTGTTTCTCTGGCCATCTCGGGTAATTAAAATAAAGTAAAAGATTAATGTAGGGCTTAATGTCAGACACTTCATTTACAGTAAAGAAACTATACAATATATTTTATGCCTTATTCTGTGATAAAAAGCCATATATAAAGTTTTAAGTTTAACTCAACGCACAGAGTTGTGTGTACATGTAGACAAATTGAACATACAACACAAATCGTAAGTCTTGGAAAAAAAAGATTTTTACTCCAGAAAAGAAAAAATGTAAACAGTAGAAATATCCAATCATGCATATAAATATGAATAAAAGTAGGAAGGGTCTTCTTGTGTCTAGCTTATTTTTAAAATATCTCAGACTAACAGCAAAGAACAATTTAAATTGAAATGCCTTAACAGTTTTTAATTTATTGTGTAAAACTGTCTACGAAAATTAGATAGCTGAACTACTGGTTATTCTCATTTGGGCAAAGTTATTACAGTTAAAAGTCATTACGTGTAAGTGTTGTCAAAAATACTTCCGTTAAATTACATATAAAAAACCTGATGTTAAAGAAAAACAAAAACAAGGAAATGACCTGATCGTAGTCTCATGGCTGGGCCTAACTATACATTAAGGTAATACACAGGATGCTGTTTTGATTTACACCAAAACAATTAGAAAAAAAAACAAAAAAACAAAATAACAATAATGGTGCCCGCAGCCGGCGCAGTACAATGGAGCCAAAAAACCCCCAAAATGTTCCGATCAGCTGATGCTACAAAGTGATGGTCCAGAAATGTAGCTACTTCTCTGCACTAAAGATGCTTGCTCCGTCTTCAGCAAAACTGAAAGGGTTAAAAATAACAGGGCGGAATCAAAACAGTATTAAAAAAGTGAAGAGGTGATTAAAACAGACCTGTGGAATTAAGAATATTTTTTGGAGCTAACAGCAAATATACAGAAAGAGAAATCTTACCTTCCATCTATTGCCACATTCATTGCAGAAGACAAATGTGGTCATGGGCTCGTCAGCGCTTCTAGTCTGAACCTGAGGAAACGGTTTAGAAAGGAAATGTGTCAAATGTTCAACAGGTTTTTAGCAGAACAGTTCTACTACAAAGTTTACTTAATAAAATGATATATTAATGTAGTAATAAGGCACATTCACCTGATCAGGTGCATTTCTATTTGCTTTTGTTGTCATATAAAAATAGTCATTTTAAATAGCAGTTGACAGAACCGATTTTTTAAGTTTAACCACCACTGGGCACCTTCAAACCAACAACACACTGTTCATATAAAAAAAAAAAAAAAAAAAAAAAGGGGGGGGCTCCCCAATATTGAGTTAAGAGTGCCAATAATTTTATCCTGTCCATTTTGAGTTCTGTGTGAAATCTTATTAAGTTTGACTTTTCTTGTATGTTTTTTTTTGTTGTTTCAGTGCAAACAAAAACAATAAGCATGTGAATACTAAAATATCTGTAATTGGAACAAATTTCTGACAGAAGTGTTGCATTTTCCGACTGAATTGCAATGGTGCTGATAGGTTTAGCCATGACAGCACATGTACACTGTTAGCCCGGTTTTCATATCTAATTAAACACTTTAAATGAAACATAATTAAAATATTGATTTAGTGCATTAGTATGAAAATTTAAGCAAAATCTATTACTACTGTCTACTTTTGTAGACAAAGGAGAATGTATGTATAACCAAGTTTAATTGATCAAATATAAAAAAAAAAAAGTTATACTGACCACGTCTCTAACCCTGTTTCAAAGATAGGCGGCGCCATTTTAAGTGGTTGCAGCTGTATGTGATTTTATAGAGCTGAATAGTAAGAGCAGTAGGTAGTTAAATGTAAATGTTTTATTAAGTTTTTGTGTCTTCCCTTTAGTGAGCAGATGTTTGTGAGTACTGGAAAACACTGTTTAATGTTTTGCTTTAAGGTGTTGGACTGCTAACCGAAATATTGTTTACTAAAGTTGTTCAAGTTAAACTTAACTTACGCAGGTTTGGCATGTACAAATAACATTTTTTTCTTTTTATAAAATAATGTAGCATAGGTCCTTGTAACCTTAATTAAACAGCATAATTGCTGCTTAATTAAACAGCATAACTGAATTTAGTTATTTTAATTAAAGTTTTTCATTTATCTAAAAAAAATAAATAAATAAGTGGTTTTGATTTATTCATGTGTATATTCATATACGGACAAATTTATGTCAATTAACTAAAGTAAAATTTTAAAAATTAAATTAAATAAAAAAAAAAAATTAAAAAAAGTATGGTGGGACTTTCCAGTTTAGTACCGCCCAGTTCGGATATATAAAATGCTGTTTGTACTGCAGAAAGTCCAAATTGAAGTCAGACAGGGAAGACAATAAACATGATTGAGACAATATATAGTTTTCGTCTGATGTATGTTCTTCTGGTCATCTTAAATAATTATAATAAAGTAAATGATTTAATGTAGGGCTTAATGTCAGACACTTACAGTAAAGAAACTATACAATATATTTTCTGCCTTATTCTGTGATATGAGACCATATCTAAAAGTTTTAGTAGCTTTATTAAATATACATACATATATATACTATATAATATATTACACTGCTCAAAAAAATAAAGGGAACACCTAAAATAACATCCTGGATCTGAATGAATGAAATATTCTTATTAAATACTTTGTTCTTTACATAGTTGAATGTGCTGACAACAAAAATCACACAAAAATTATCAATGAAAATCTAATTATTAAACCCATGGAGGTCTGGATTTGGAGTCACACTCAAAATTGAAGTGGAAAAAAACACACTACAGGCTGATCCACCAACTTTGATGTAATGTCCTTAAAACAAGTCAAAATGAGGCTCAGTAGTGTGTGTGGCCTCTACGTGCCTGTATGACCTCCCTACAACGCCTGGGCATGCTCCTGATGATGGGTGGCGGATGGTCTCCTGAGGGATCTCCTCCCAGACCTGGACTAAAGCATCCGCCAACTCCTGGACAGTCTGTGGTGCAACGTGGCGTTGGTGGATTGGAGCGAGACATCATGTCCCAGATGTGCTCAATTGGATTCAGGCCTGAGGAACGGGCGGGCCAGTCCATAGCATCAATGCCTTTGTCTTGCAGGAACTGCTGACACACTCCAGCCACATGAGGTCTAGCATTGTCTTGCATTAGGAGGAACCCAGGGGCAACCGCACCGGCCATATGGTCTCACAAGGGGTCTGAGGATCTCATCTCGGTACCTAATGGCAGTCAGGCTACCTCTGGTGAGCACATGGAGGGATGTGCAGCCCTCCAAAGAAATGCCACCCCACACCATTACTGACCCACTGCCAAACCGGTCATGCTGGAGGATGTTGCAGGCAGCAGCAAGAACGTTCTCCACGGTGTCTCCAGACTCTCTGTCACGTCTGTCACATGTGCTCAGTGTGAACCTGCTTTCATCTGTGAAGTACAGGGCGCCAGTGGGCGAATTTGACAATCTTGGTGTTCTCTGGCAAATGCCAAACGTCCACATGGTGTTGGTCTGTAAGCACAAACCGCCACCTGTGGACGTCGGACCCTCATACCACCCTCATGGAGTCTGTTTCTGACCATTTGAGCAGGACACGTGCACATTTGTGGCCTGCTGGAGGGTCACCTGATTGTACTGGCCTGTCTCCTGGTAGCGCCTCCATGCTCTGGACACTACGCTGACAGACACAGCAAACCTTCTTGCCACAGCACGCATTGATGTGCCATCCTGGATGAGCTGCACTACCTGAGCCATGTGTGGATTGTAGACTCCGTCTCATGCTACCACTAGAGTGAAAGCACCGCGCCAGCATTCAAAAGTGACCAAAACATCAGCCAGAAAGCATAGCAAACTGAGAAGTGGTCTGTGGTCACCACCTGCAGAACCACTCCTTTATTGGGGGTGTCTGCTAATTGCCTATAATTTCCACCTGTTGTCTATTCCATTTGCACAAACAGCATGTGAAATTGATTGTCAATCAGTGTTGCTTCCTAAGTGAGCAGTTTGATTTCACAGAAGTGCGATTGACTTGGAGTTACATTGTGTTGTTTAAGTGTTCCCTTTATTTTTTTGACCAGTGTATATATTTATATATATTATATATATATATATATATATATGTGTGTATATATATATATATATATATATATATATATATAAAGCTGTTGATTCAATCAAACCAATAGTATAAACCAATAAAAGAAATTGTCGTTTCTTAGACAATTAAAAGCAAGTGATTTGCTTTTAAAAAGTGAAGAAAAAAAATATAACAGAAAATAATTTGTTGCTCACTTGACCATTATTCTCTTTTAAGACACAGTTGGAGCCGTTGTTTGGATACAAATGTTTTTAGGTAAAAATCAATAGGAGTTTATTGATTTCTCACATTTGTGTTCTTAATAAATTATTTATAAATTTGGAGAAAAGCAGCGGTAAGTACGTATAACAGTACCTGTGTGTAGGTGCACTTATTCTTTTTGCATCTCCCGCAGGTGAACAGATCCGTCTGGGTGCCACCAGTCTTGGCCATCTGGTGGTCCCTAATAGCTTCTTTGGTCATATTCTTGCGCATCTCCTTTAGCTCGTCGCTTGCCATTTCCTGTCAAGATACACACACACACACACACGTTTATACAAAATACTTTTACTACAGGACCGTAAAGCACAGAGCAAAATGTATCTGTATCATGTCACCATTCTTATCAATAAAGGATATGCTGTCGTGTCATTTTGAAATGAATATAGTATGGTATTTTAATAATATAGTAAATTTCACTACCTATCAGCTACCAGCAGGAGAAGCTTACAATTTAGACCCAAATCAACTGGCTACATTCACAATGCAGGCAAACATGGCCCAAATCTGATTTTTTTTTGCCCATGTGTGGCTCAGACCTGTTTTTCATAACAGTGTAAACAGCACAGCCCGCATTTTAATTCTGATTTGTGCCATTCCATGTGTTACTGAATGAGACACACATGGTCTCTCACATTTTAAAAATCATTTAGTGTGTACCCAGCGAAAAAGTGTATGCATCAGGAAAGCATATTTTTGGTTATTTTGCGCTCACTTCTGCAGTCATTTTGGCTATGCGATCCGGAGACACGTTGCCACAAAGAACATTCCTCCTCAAGTTGGGGTTCTTCACGTCCTTAAGGTTTGAGATTCGGCTTCGGACGCGGTTCTTATACTTCATGTCTGTGTTCTTAAACTCCAGGAAGATGCGTGCAGTTTAGTCAAGGATCAAATTAAAATATACGAACAGTTAGGAAAAGACAAACACATAAATACACAGAGACCTTCCTTAGCCTCAGGATCTATAAAGGATATATTCTTCAATCTGGGCTCCGAGTTCATCACAATCAGCTCCGATTGTGATATAGTCGTCTAATGAGTAAGAAAGTATAAAAAAGCTTAAAGCTACATTAATTTTGATATTTTGACTTTCTTTAGATACACTTTGCTTTTTTTTGCTTTTGCGCTTCTTCTTCTAATCACGTTTGATTGTTTTCTTAACAGTTTCAATATCCTAATAACCTATGCTGACCTGTTACACTGATACCTACATTTTACCTTATCCTATTGAGATTAGCAGTGTTCTATCAAAAAAATAAAAACTGATCTTAGGTCAGGCAAAACAAGCAATTTTTGGATAAACTATAGACCTTTATTTCCACATTTAACTATAATTCCAACTCCACTTTACTATTTTTTTTTTACTAGAAGATTTATTGTTTTAGCTACAGAGTGAGACATCAGGTTATTTCTGTACAGTTCCTTTTATAAAATGCATTACTCCAAATACCGAAAAATCAGGATGGCTACAAAAGTCTAAGATTACTTTGCCCATTAAACTGTAAATTAATGCCACTGAAAGCAATACTAAAAAAGTGTGCGTTTGTGTGTTTCATTACTTGCCTCCCGTCTGCAGAGCACTGGACAGCATTTCCCTGCACTTAAGGCGCACTGAGTCAGATGTTCCTGGTGCTCGGGGGAATGTGGACGTTTGAGTGGAGGGCATCATATCAACAGCCTCACTCCTGTTGCTTGAGTTACTGCTGGAGCTGGTAGAAGATCAGTTTTAAGTTCCTACACATCCACACTTTTATAAATGTGACATTTGCAATGGTTTGTGATAAATGAGTGATTTAATACTTAAAATACTAATGTAAAGTTTTAGGTCGATATGGATAGTAAAATATCTGGAATGCAGATTAGTTGGGATATACGTGCATGTGGTTTGACCAAAGTCAAATCAACAAGCTGTGACGCTATCATAGTAAGCTAATCTTGATAAGACAGAGACACCTAAGCTGCTGGTGATTTTGTGCGGCAATTTAGTGCCTAAACAAATAAGCAACTTAAAAGATATGGCAGTATTTCAGTATCTCCACATAGAAGATGAGTGACAACGTAAAGTGGAAACACCACAAATCTATACAGGCAACTCAAAACCAAGCACAGCGAAAAGATCTTTTTTTATTTTACATCATATCGCATATTGAATATTGTATTATTTAGCAAGCTATCACTTATCACATTTATCTTCAATATAACCCTACATTTTTATAAAATTATAGAGTGACAAAAATTTCTAATTTTCAAAACGCTGAACAGGAAATTTTTTTTCACAGTGTTTTTTTTTTTTTGCAAATATAGTTTATTATTGGGTCTTGCATCATTTGTCAGTTAAAGGAAGTGGTGAAATAAGGTTTGTTTTCATTTGTATACATTTCTAAGATCCTTGGTGCAATTTAAAATTGTCCATAAAGTGTTGGGTTATCTATTACCTGTGCCAAGCATGATGATTTAACATCTAACATTATGCTGTATGTCCACGTTATTCCCACACAATTCTGATGCTGTATTGTTTTTTATATTTATATCAATTAATAGTCCTTTATTTTTATATGTAGGTATATATTTATATGAAAGTCTATCATTTCTGATTTGTACCTCATTTCCAAAGTTATTTATACCTTTCTTCTCTGGGCTCAGGGCTTCCCTGCGACTGGGACATGACCAGAGTTGCAGGCTCCTTCTTTTTCTCCTCAGAAGCCTTGTCCCCACCAGCGGGCTCATCTACACACGAGTAACACACTACATGTTAAGCAATGTAGCTTTTAACTACGTAGAAAAAATAACAAGAGCTGAACTTACCCAGAAGCTTCTTCCAGGACTTTATAAGCGATTTGGCCAGCGATGTCACCTCCTCGTCTGTGCTTTGTTTGCGGATAGCGTTGACAGACATCCCGATTCTGGTTGACTGTAAAAATATACAGAAATAAAACATGGTGGAGCTGGAAAAACACTGAATTTGATTAGTTAACATTAAGGTGAAATAAGTTATGTTACCTGAAGTAACTCCAAAGTCATGGGCACGTTTTTCAGTTCCTTGAGAAGATCCAAAGCCCCTGACTAAAGGATTATACAATAAATACTTATTAGTACATTTGAGTTAATGTGCCCTTTCAACTGTTCAAAATATTCATCCTACATGATACGCGCTCATTTTTAATCAGACATGCTTCATTATTTTTAATACTTTTGTTTCCTGCAACATGTTAATCCAATTATATTTATTTATTTACTTTTATTTTCTCTCAGCGTTGTAATGTTAAAGTTTGTACAAAATGGCGCAGTGGTCAGTAGGGGGACCATGTTTGTTGTGACCAAAAAATAAATCGAAACAAAAGAAAAGAGAAGTAGTTAGCGCATTTGAAAAATACATTTCAAAAAAGTTATAAATTGATTTGTAATTTTTCTTTTCTAATCCTAACCCTAGGCAAAAGGGACTCCTAATCTCAGCTTGTTACCTCTATAAAAGACACCTGTCCTTAAAAGCAATAAAAAAAAGTCAGATTCCAACTTCTCCACCCTGACCAAAAGGTGCTAGCTGAGCGCTCGTGCATCAACGTAGATCCAGCTCAATGCTTCGAGGTGCTACTGAGGGATTTCTGAAATTGATATTACATCAGTGGCTAAATATATATATTTATGACACATTTCAAACAAAAATTAAGGTTTAATAATACTTTTAGACAATTGCACTAATGTCGATAGCATTAACCAATTTAAGGTAACGTCAGACGTTTTAGCCAACAAGGAATGTTTCCACAACACTTTTTGCTAACGTTCTTTAAACGTTATCTGTATGCTACGACAAAACATTCTCAAAAATAATATTCACAGAACAGTCTGATAAACTTCTTAAATGCTGATTTACTTAACATGCTTGCGATATTGAGAAAACGTTCACAGTATGATGCTCTGATGAACCTCCTTATGGCGTTATAAATGTTAACATTAAGCAATCTGGACATTTTTACGTTTCTGGAACATTCCAAATCACGTTTCCAAAACATACCGAAGGTTTTTCAGGGCATAAATGTGTTCGTTGGGTAACGTTAAGAGTTTAAGAATACCAAAGCAAAACAGACAACTTTTATCAAACTTAGTAAGTTATTTGTTTCAGAGTTTGCTACCCATTCTATATGATTTCATTCTCTGTTGTTTACTTCTTAATATTATGTCACCACTGGTGCTTCGAATGAATAGATAGTTCTGTAAACTGTTACTAATTACAGCATTTAAAAAAAATATATGCGCACGTTAAATCAGATAGCATTCCAGCTAACTGAGCTGCTCAGGTAAGTCACCTTTATTTACTAAGCTACGCAGATGCTCGCTAACCTGTGATAAACATCAACGTTTAGATTTTCTAGTGTTTATCATGTTTTAATTGTGCGAGCGGATTGTTGGTTTTATTCTTTAATAAAAATGCGTTTAAGATTTAAATTTGTGACGTATCAGAATTCGTCGATGAGTTTTTAATTAAACAATAAAACTCGTTAATGTTATTTTTTTTTATACCCAGCGCGTCTTGGTGTCATATCTCGCCTATCTAGTTTAATGAAATTTGTAAATTCTAGCAATATTTAATTTACGATTTGCAAAAAAACGCTAAATCCCATGTCGCTACCTGCTCCCTATATACACGCACTAGAGCGGGATCGGAATCATGGCTATGTAGGGCACTCTGTAGGGCGCTAGGAGACTATTTGGGATAATCTTTCCCGCTACTGTAGCTAAGGTAAGTTAGCTTCTCTTTCCATGTCGCTGTGCTGGGAATTCATTCATGAAAGAGCAGCTTACTCCGTTTTTCTTCTGTGCCAATTTATCGATCTTCTTCGCGATCCTGATGACCTCTTCCTCTTCTCTTTTGCCCATGATAACGATTTGTGTAGTTATATAAAACAGAAGAGGGTTTAAAACGACAAATCTTTCGAGTCTAACGCGAACCCACCGGCGGCCCGCCGAGCAGCGCAGGCAGGAAGGAGATGTGTTTACTCTCTTAAGGCATGACTAATCGAGTTTAACGGGGAGGTCTGGTCAGGCATAACTAATCGAGTTTTACAACACTTAGCTAACCGCCAAAATTCTTGTCGCGATTTTATTATTATTAATTAGTTCATCGACATCTATTTTTATATTTAGATGTTTGGAATATATTAGATGTTAATAAAATATAATAACGTATTAATAATTTGACATTTATTGAATCAGCAAATAGAATAAGGATTGGTTAGACATTTTTGGACTTTTTAAAAGGTCTTATATATATTTATTATTTAATAAGTATAGTCTGTGCAATCTGTTTTTTAATTATTATTTATTTATTTATTTATTTTATTAATTGTGTAATTATTTGTAAGGTCTGGTATAGGTTGTAGTTAGTTTAAACAGAAATTCTGCAATTTTAAATTTATCTGACTGCTTCATCGTTTTCTAATTTGTATAATTTTATGGGTTGCCCCCTACGTTTTTTGGGGTTGATTGTGATCTAACTTTGCATAACTACTTTAAGCCCCATATGTGCGGCTTTTCAGACTAAAATTTAAAGGGGACAAATTGTAATCATTTAATTTAATTATCATTTAGTTTATCATTAAATATTGATAAATTGATCTCGTGTTGCAGGCATTGACGGTGTCCTGTTCCTTGTTCCAAATGTTCTGTTAATTATTATACAAACAACATATTATTTACAATAAAATTTATTTTTTAATGTTTGATTTAAACATCAGTTTTGTATTATTATTTTAAACTTATCTGAAATAATTTTTACATCAGTAACTAATTGCTTGGTCTGTAACATGTGGTAGTCCTTAATAAATATTCAACTTCATTGTCACTGTGCAAGGAGCCAATGAAATGCATTTTTCGCATATCCCATCTTAGTAAGTTGGGGGTCAGAGCACAGGGTCAGCTATGATACAGTGCCCCTGGAGCAGGAGGGGTTAAGGGTCTTGCTCAAGGACCCAACAGTGGTTGACTTGCCAGAGGTGGGTCTTGAACCCAGGTGTTTCTTGTCTTCAGCTCACCAACTCAACCATTTGAGCCACTACTGCCCCTTAATACCTTCTACCTCCTTAAAACAACACTGATCCCATAAACCTAACCTAACCCTAACCTCTCATAATTTGAGATTTTTTTTAACCCATGCACAAAATGTCAAGAAAACAAATTCTACTTTAGTACTGTAGTGAACTGCTTCACTTTCTGCACATCAATGTTACATGGTTACATGGTTTTGCATAGCAAGAAAAGTTCTAGTTACTTAAACATTTTAAGTAAAATAATCTGTGTTTTCAATCGTTGTTCTGCTTGTACAGTGACTTGTGCTGGTCACTAATAGAGCAGCACCAGGCTTAGGCTTCTTTTTCTCTTATTGTTCTTTGCAGAACAACCCTCACTCTTTCTGACATACTAATCCCTATTAGCACATGGTTTAAATCGGATTACACCCCTGCAAGAAAGTAGAAACACTCTCAGGCATCTGCTAGCCATCATGCACAAACACACACACCAGAGAAAAAAAGTGCTTTCTTCATTTGGTCTGAGTGCTAAATGTAAAATGTTCAGATTTCTGGGAAGAACAGATTTCTGAGAAACTTTTTAAAAATGAGCTATTGCTTCTAGAGTTATAGAGTTACTACAGTACAGTATATATGTATAGCATATTATATATACAGGGTGCAGTTTCTATACATTTAAGGAAAACCATTTTTATTTATATAATTTGCTATACATGACTAGGATTGTTTTGAAAACACACTGCGTGTCCTCCACTGCTGAAAAACACGTATAAGCACAGCAGGAGTTAAGCTTGTAATGGCGTTGGTGATATATATATATATATATATATATATATATATATATATATATATATATATATATATATATATATTACTATATTCTGTATTCTCTGTTTTGAAATGAAACAAAGATTACACAAATTAAACTCTGAAGCTCGCCATCCAAAAATAGCTCTGTGTGTGTGTGTGGTGTGGTGTGTGGTGTGTGTGTGTGTGTGTGTGTGTGTGTAAGAGATAAATGAGCTTATCAGTGGCCAGCAGCTCACCCGGCCCCACGTTAGAATACCATAAAAGGTAAATCAAAGTTATTTTATCTAAAACTTTATTTAATTTTACGTTAGATGGGTGTATTTTACAAAAAGAGTGCATGGTCAATTTAGCAAAAAAAATTATTAATAAAAAATTGAGCTAACTATGCAGTCAATAAGAAGTCTTTGAAATACGTATAATTTTTCAGATTCACTGTCTCCTGTTTGATACTCTTAAAATGATTTATTTATTAATCATTTATTGACATACATTTTCACATAGATTATTATACATACTATCATGATGTATTTGTATGTAAAACAAATAAAAGATTAAATGTGTTTTATTTGTCTAAGGCACATCATAAATAATTATATATATCACTGTATATAAAAGTAAATACATAAATATAGAGATACACAAGTAATGTGCTTTTTGATCATTTCCAGCAATAATAGACATTTTTAAAAAAAATAATTTATCAAATTGTGGAGTTTTTTTTATTGTAGATCTGCCTGGCCAGGAATATCCTTACCTATTATGATCCACAACAGCCAGATGTTTTCTCAAGAAATCACACAGAATTTGTCTTTTAGACCTCTTCTCACATCCACAAAGTCTAAGAAAGTTTGTTTTTTTAAGAGTGGAGACCCTCAGTTTTCTGGACACTGGGTCATCATAAACAGCCGTACATTTAGAACGTTTGATGCCCTGCTGGATGCCCTTTCAAACAAAGTGCCTCTGCCATTTGGGGTACGCACTATAAAAACACCCAAAGGTACGCATACTATTCGAAGCTTAGATGATCTGCAGCATGGGGGCATTTATGTGTGCTCAGATCGAAGAAAGTTCAAACCCCTGAACCTGGATGAGATCAACCAGAGACATGTCCCTTGGAACAGTGCCAGACCTACAAGCGCAGGACGACAGGGACGCCGGGGACAGATCCGGCAGCTGGCCAAGAAAAATGACCAAGGCAGGATAACGAAAATAACAGTGCGGACACCAAAAAAGTTTGTGGTTTTTAAAAACGGGGATCCCAGCACTAAGCGCATAATGATTTTTCAGCGAAGAACAGCTCCGACTTTTGAGGCTCTGTTAGAGTGCCTTTCCCAGGTGATGCAGTTTTCTGTGGTTAAGGTATACACTGCTGATGGCAAACGTGTAAGTGAATTAAATATTATGTTTTTGGGGTTTTTCTATGTGCACTGACATTTTTATACAATGAAATATATGGCAAGATGAGGATGTACAGCATAGGTAGAGTGGAAGGCTACACACTGTCGGAACTAAAAGTGGGTTGTCCTCTAATGTCATTGCCGAAATCTAGAAAAAAAAGGTTTGAGTTGTGGTTGAGAAGAGTCGAGTATTTCTGTTATCTGCAATACAACATTATTTGCACGTGTTTAAAGGTTATCATTCTACAATGAAGGCAACCAAAAACACGAAGGCTTTCTTAATTAAAATGCTTCCACCCTAGTATCTTGAAAACCTTCTCTTCACAAATTGTTTAAACTTTGCCAAAATTTAGACGCCCACTTCTCACCACAGCACTCTGCACCTTGATACAGCTAAAATGTTTGCTTCGCTATTTAGTTTTTTAACGCTTCCAAATGCTGTCCGAAGTTAGCTTATTTAGGCTTACTTTTATTCCCTCTATATTTACTCCCTTGTCCCCCACTTCTCTCCCCTATTTATACCCCCTCTGTTCGTTAGACACAGTTTAAAACAGTAAGCAAAAACTAAAACAAAGTTCTAGTGTCGAATATGGTACAATATATATATATATATATATATATATATATATATATATATATATATATATATATATATATATATATATATAATATTACAATATTACAATGGGATTTTCTAAGTAAAAACCTAACCTACTGGTTTTAGCTGTTTTGAGACAATGGACCATTGTAAAAAGCGCTATAAAAATCAATTGAAATTGGTAAAGAGCAAAAATACAGGTAATTGTACCCCACTCTTGTTTATTGTACGGTAATACTGTTTTAAAAATTTAATCAAGAAATTTATGTTTGATTTATCATACTGATTGTCAAGTCACTGTCCAGTGTGTGCGGGAGCTTACATTTAAATTACATTTACAGCATTGAGCAGACGTTGTTGTCCAGAGCAGCATACAAAATTGCTTTAAGTCACAGTAGTTCACAAATCAGTGTAACAACAACAAAATTTAACGGTTTTGTAGCATTTTTTGAGCATGTTAGGTATTTAAATGTCAAGAGCTAGGTATTAGAAATAGGTGGGTTTTGTAAAGGCCTCTTGAAGACGGCCAGTGACTCTGCCGTTCTGACATTGATGGAAAGTTCATTTTACTAGCTTTGTGCCAGAACAAAGAAAAGTCTTGAGACAGACCTATCTTGTGGCCTAGGGGATGGTGGAACAAGTCGAGCTGTACTTGTGGGTCTGAGGGAGCGTGGGGTGATGAGTGCTTGTAGGTAGGAGGGTGCTGCTCCGTTTTTGGCTTTGTAGGCAAGGATCAGTGTTTTGAATGTGATGCGTACAGCTACGCTAGCTGGGAGCAATGGAGGGAGCGCAGCAGAGTGGAAGTGGAAAACTGGTGTGAAAATGAAAACTTTGGTTAGGTTGAAAATGCACGCTTCATTCTGAATCATCTGCAGAGGACAAATTACACTCATAGGTAGGCCTGCCGGGAGCGAGTTGCAGTAGTCTAGTTTAGAAATCACTAAAGACTGCACAAGCAACTGAGTGGCCTGAGCAGATAAGAATTGTCAAATCTTCCTGACGTTATGGAGGATAAACCTGCAGGATTGTGTTATGTTGGCATTATGTGAGGAAAAGGATAATTGATTGTCTGTGGTGTCTGATGGAGGAAAGAAAAAGACAAGTTGAGTGTCATTTTAACTTGTCTAAATATTGTAGTTTAAACATTAAGGCTGTCATATTCTGATGCTTGTGTTAAATATGTTTGTGCAGTGCTGGCTCTGCATTAACAAAATTTAGCATGACTAACATGTTCTTGCTAAGTGAATCACTAGCACATTTGTCTTGCTCTCTCATGGTCATCTTGCTCTCTGTTTAACCTGCCAACATGACAATGCCAAAGAAAACTAGTCTGTATTCTTTATGGGTTTTATTTATTAACTAGTGACAATAGCTTGGTGCAAATTTATTTTCGATGATGGATGAAAAGTCTGACATCACATGAATATATTGTTTACCTAAAAGCTTCCAAAGATGGCCATGCTGATAATGATTTACTAAAAAAGGAAGACTTAGAAAAACAACTTCAAATAAATAATTTTAAAAAAGAAATACATTGTACACCACTTTGTTTGTAGGTTGAAGGTCTGCCAGTCCTGATCCTGTGTACTGGTGTCATTGTAGCAGCTGGTAATGAACCCTTTCAGCAGGCGAACTACAATCTCCAAGCATCTTCATCTCATTCTCTACCCTCACACTCAGTCATATCTGAATCCACAGCACCAATAACAACACAATCAGTGCCAAGTAAGCTATACAATATTTTTTACTGTACATTTACACTACTCATGATTTACAGTGTGCTAAATAAACTATCACTTTATTTTAGTCTAATTCACAATGCTACGCCTGTAATAATTTTATAATTTGAGTGGTATTGGTAGAAAATGAAAGCATGGTGCCGTTCGTCTTTGTCATTTCGTCATATCTGTAAACAAAATAGTCTCGGCTAAATACACATAGTATGCTCTATACAGTTTCATAGTTTCATTATAAGTAATATGACTTCAATTCGGACATACTACATCTGCCATGTTAGCATTGTCACATGACATATGTCATCACAACAGTGCAAAAAAAGTCAGACGGATTCTTGAATGATGTCAATTGCAACTTAACCTCAAATGATGTGTCAGCATTTTTTGCCTTTATGCTACATATTTATGACGAATTATCTCTTCCATAAGCTTGCGGGACATTAGCTGGTCATCCGGTTACTTTTTGTATACTGTTATTTAAATACTGTGACTATACTACTGTGATATGATAGGGAAATATGCGATTTCAAGCACTAAAAATTGATTGTAGGTCTTTATGCAATTTGTTCAGTCAGGTGATTACTAGAAAAAAGGAAAATATTCTGCAGGGTTTTTTTATGTTTGAGGCCTAAATATAAATTTTAATAAAGGGTTCCAATAATACTGTACGGCATTTTATAACAATCAGTACTCTAAACTGGAGATATTTGTAGACACTGTATATTTTAGGTATACCTTAGGTATTCAACCAATTAATTCATTTACTTTTTTTTTTTCTTTTTTTTGCTTTACCTGTTTATGGACTGTCCATTCTGAAATTCAACAAAATGCAGTAAACAGCAGGCCAAGTTCAAGAAATTTCTCATTATCATCAGAAAAACATTTTGTAAATCTGATCAATAAGTCACTAAAAGAAAATCATTCCAATCAGTATGAAGTGGAAATAGGATCAATTCCAAGTGTAAACAATCAAGGACTAGAATCAGAAGAGATGAATAAATGTGACTTCATGTCTGGTGAAAAGAAAAATGATTACTTGATTATACCTTCAGATGACGAGGTTGAGAAATCATTTTGTGTAAATCAGGATGGCAGCATGACTATGGAGATGAAAGTCCGTCTTACTATTAAGCAAGAGGAGATGATTCACTGGACCACCACACTGAGTCGAGCCTGTGTTAATAGTCAGGAGAGCTACAACTCCCTGGCTAAAAAAAACATTGATAACAACATAACAAAAGTGTTAAACATTGATAGGTGTGAATGTAAAAATGATCATACAAACAGTTATAAACCAATGAAATTGAATAATGACAGAGAACATTACTGTGAATTTGCTGCCTCCGAGGCCTTAGAAAATCCCAAACCGTGTTACAGAAGGTTGCCCACTCCAGGACCTAGACTTGTCAGGAGGAAAAAGCCTTCAGTGAAGAACATGAAATGTCAATCACAAAGTAAAGTTCATGAAACAAGAGTTGATGCATACTCACTTTTGGAAAACACACCTAAGGGTGAGCTATCAGAAGTGGACTCTGTTGTCAGTCCTAGCGGCTCTTGCAGTATACAACCGGTACAAAAACTCAGGAGGGATAATTTGGGAGCAACCAAATACAATAAGACTCACTCCTCTCTCTCAGGAATGTCAGACGTTCTGCAGCTGCACTGCAAGGAAAAAGAGATTACAGAAAATCATTCACAGGTTTCAGGTGAAAGTCTGACAAGACCTTGGGCTGAGGAAAACAGTGTCAAATGTATGTTTAAAGAACTCAGGAATCCAAATGCTACTGAAGAAGAGCCCCGGTTTTTAAGCAATGACTGTAAAAAGAATCTTTCAAAATTTCCTGTAAGTTCTGGTTCTGGGCAATCAGAGCCCTCCCAAGCAAAAACCACATTTACTCTCTATGAAAATCAAACTAGGTGTGAATTCTCAGACACCAGAGTGAAGAAATCCACTAACGAGGCCTCTGAAAATAAAAGAGTTCCAAGTAAGACAAAAATGGCACAAAAATCTGAAAGACCAAGCAAAAACATAACAGACAAAAAGCAGAATGCTATTAGTCCTAATTTTTTAAAGAAAAAGAAAGGTCAATCACCTAAAAACAGAAAAACAAACCATAGTAAAGTGTTGATGGACCAATCAAATATACAGTTGAGGCATAACGAAATGCCAAAGCCTCAAATGGAGAATGAAATAAATGTTATTCCATCATTTTATTCCTCACCTTCCAAAATCCTGAAAAAGCAAAATTCAGTGAATGATAGCAAAACAAAATCCTGCAACGTGCACCAGTATGTGGAGAATTGGCTGGAAATAAATCACCCTGAATCAGTGCCCTATATGGATGAATTAAACTTGTATGAATCTAGAGCTAGGTTTCAGATTGAAAGTGAATTCTCTGATATTTCAGAGTTCAGAAGTGAACCAGAAAACTACAATTTAGACAGAAAGGCATTGTCTCAACAACTGGTGCAAATTAGTGGTGAGGGACAGTCTGCAAAGAAACATAACCTGGGAAGATTTAGTAAATCACTGCCAAGTGTAAGAATTCACACTTATAAGCAGGAAATTTGCAGAAGAATGAATAACTCTCTAGAGGATTTGGTTCCCAAATGGCCAGATTCTGGTAGTGAAACATCATCAAACACACAGTTAAACCCTAGCTCAGGTAAGAAACAGGTTTTGGAGCAGTTATGTTTGCCAGCCAAGTGTAGCAGAAGAGCCTCTATTCATTCTTGCCAGTCATCACTGAAGTTAAAGAAGAAATCCAGTAGCCTTCCAGATTTCTCATTACATCTTGCCTCTGTTTTTGGCCTTTCATCTAAGACTCTTCTCTCCTTGCTTATAATGATGACTCTGAGAGATGAAACCGGAGTCCTTACCAATTCTCATAACTCAGACAGCAACCCAGAGACTCTGCAGGTTATAAATTTCATACAAAAATTGTCCAGAATAAAGGATGAAGAGGAGCTTAAGGCCAGTCTGGTGAGTCTCCACAACTCATTGTCTGCTAAGTTAAAGAAGAACTGGAGAGATTTTCAAGAGAAAACGCATATCAAAGAAAATCCACCCATGTCACCAAAAATGTTAGAGCAAGACTTTGCTTTGGAGATCAACTCAGAAAAGGGGAAACAAAACAAAGGAGACCCTTTTTATTTTAAAGAGGTAATGAAAGAGCTTAACCTGTGTGATAAGATTTCTTTACCTGTTAGAGACAATTTGACAAATTCTGATCAAAGTAATTCAACTATGCAACATCCTGGTCATAAAGAGCAAATTAACAATTCTGCTTTGGAGAATAAGGTGATTATAAAAGATGATGTAGCGGGGCTCTTTGAGGAGAAAAGAACATATTCTGATGAGACAACAAATAATGATTTTACAAACGTTATGCCTGCAAAGTTATGCCAGAAAACGACTAATCAAAAAGGACTAGTGGAAATTGTGGATGATGTTATAATAAACCAGGAAATGTATCTAAATAAAGAATTGAGCAAAGCAGATTTCAGTGAGGACAAACAGCTGATGGATAATGTCCAACTGGTTGATGAAAAGTACAAAAAGCATCAGATAAGCTTGGTTGATGAGATTTATGTGCCAGATTACTACCCCTCTAATCTGGAGAACAAAATGGAATGTAAAAAATATGCAGGTTGTTTGCAGTTTGAATCTGAATTACCTATTACCATTTCAGAGACAACAAATGCTGAGGAGAATAATGATAATGTCAGTGAAACAGAAGACTATCCAGATAGTTTTGAAAGATGTGCCATACAATTAAAGAAAGAATACAATGACTGTGAAACCACAAATCATGCTGAGAAACCAGATGCGATATTAGTGGATTCAGAAACAGAGAGTGACAAGGCACACTGCCCAACCAATGGAACAATCAAAACAGAAAAGAAGGATGCATTAAACAAAATTGCTAGATCAGAGGCATCTAATTTAAGCGCAGATGAAACTGATCCCTACATTGATAATGATAATGATCGAATGGAAGTTGAGAGCAACACTGACAATGAAAAAACAATCGGCAGCACATCAGAATGTGAAAAATCAGATGCCATACCACACCATTATTCAATGACCGATCAAATGGTTGAACAATCCAAAAACTATAGGGGGGCATGTTGGACACAGCAGGAACATAAGTTCGAGAAATCAGAGGAGGAAAGTGTCATTAGGAGAAATGGTTATAATACTAATAAGAAGGAAATAGATAAGGATGAAGACTTTAATTCAAACCAGACCAAATCTCTATATCTGCATCAGAAATGTGAATATTCGTACAACTCAGAGTCTTCTGATAGTCAAGAAGCATTTGCAAAACTCTATCTCCAGCCACTGAATGAGGGAAATCTTAGTAAGAGTTTCGCCAATCATGCTGAGCAGAAAGAAAATAAAGCACATAAACTTGATATTAAGCTAACGAAAGCCAGTGCTACTGACTATCAGTCGCACCACAGCTGCTTGGAAAAGCCATCAATCACAGACTCTCTGGTGAGGGAATCTGGGAAAAGTGAGGACAAACATCAAACCCACTCAGAAGATTATGCAAAAAAAGAGAAAGCAGATATGGATCACAAATATCATTGTGGACATCCGGCATTGTTGCCTCAGCAGCTGCTGGATTTTGTCAACTTAGCTCTGATGTCCTCTGCTCTGATTTTTACATATGATTCAAATGGCTTTCTGCGTCTTGAGCCAGATAATTGCAAAAGCAGAGTGATGTCTATATCCAAAAGCAGTGTAGAAAATCATTATTCTAGATGTCTTCCTAGCCCCAACACATCTGATCTTTCCGATTACAGGCCTGATACATCCGACAGTGGAGAAAGCCTGTCACAATTTTCTACAGATCTTTTTACAGAGAGTGAAGAAGACGTGGCAGACAAGATGTTCATTTACCAGGGCAACATAAAGTGTTCAACAAAACATTATCCTGATGCAAAACAAAAAGCTAGTCCAGTTCACTGTGACTTCTTGGGATATTTTGGGAATACTGAACATGCACAATGTCTAACTTTTCAAACAAAGAATGAATCTGAGGAAGGAATCCTAATAGATAAAGGTAGATGGCTCCTTAAAGAAAATCACCTTATTCGTAAATCGCCTCCAGTTCCAATGGGCATGTATGACAATGTAGATACAACTTCAGTTGACACAAGTCACATAAGTGATGACGCTTCCTGTATACCCTGTGGGACACAACAGTCAGAAATGGCGCTCATATCCTCTTCTGAACTAGAAGACATGACCAAGCCGTCCACACCCAAGTGTTCATACTTCAACATGGTCCACAGTAGTGACTCTGACCCTTTTCTGGACAACCAGAGCAATAGCAGTAACAAAGGAAGAGGTTTCTCCCAAAAAAGGAAGGAAGTCTCACCACTGGGAGAACCAGCAAGAATTTGTGTGAAGAAAAATGGAAGCCTGCCTTCGTTTTCATCTGTTGAGTTTAAACTGGCGGCTGCAAAAGTCCATCCGACAGACGGCCCCGTATCCAACGTGGTGGAGAAACCGATCAGATCCCAGAGCTTAAGATGCAACCCACCACATGAAGAAGAGTTAGTAGAGGGTCTGAGTCTTCGATGTGGGCAGTATTGCCTAATACTGTAAATACAAAGTCTTTGTTTCCCTTTTACATTTAAGGGGTCATCGGATGGCCATTTTTGCACAAGTATGATTCGTTAGGGTCTTAATGAAAGGCCTATAATATACTTTGATTGTAAATTCTCATTGGTAGTGTAAAATAAACACATTGTTAAAAACAGCTCTGTTTACAGCGACCCGTTTCAGTACATGTTGCTTTTAATACCAGGTTTCTAAATGTAATTTTATATATTTAAGTTGTAGTTTCTTTAAAAGATACAAACCGAAGTTTTGTGAAATTGAATAAAATGAAGAGTAAAAGACTCACAAATCACTTGAGCCAATATTTTATTTACAATAGAACATATACATAACATAAATGTTTAAACTGAGAAATTAGAAAAGTTAACATGGGGGCGACAAAAGCAATACATTTGGAAAAAAATCAGTTGGAAGAAACTAATCAAGTTAATTGACATCAGGACTGCAACATGATTAGCTATAAAAGGGATGTCTTATTAGCTCTCCAATTTGAGAGTGCGTAAAAAGATTGTGGAATACTTTAAAAACAACGTTGTCAATGTCAAATTAAAAGGCTTTGCAAACCTCATCATCTAAAGTGCATAAAATCATCAAAAGATTCAGAGAAACTGGAGAATCTCTGTGTTCAAGGAACAAGGCTCCTTGTTGGATGTCCGTGGTCATCGTGCCCTTAGACGACACTGCATCACTCATCGGCATGATTCTGTGATTGGTTTTACTAAATGGGCTCAAATATTTCCAGAAATCTGGAAATCAGATGCCAACCAAAGCTCTTATCATGCAAAAAGACATATGTGAACATGGTCTATAAATGCTGTTGCATAAATGTTGTCTGTGGGCCAGGACTCATTTAAAATAGACTGATTCGAAGTGGAGATGACTTCTATGGTCAGATGAGTCTAAATGTGGCATTCTTGTTGGAAATCAAGGATGCTGTGTCCTCTGAACTAAAGAGGAGGGAGACCTTCCAGCATGTTATCCGCATTCAGTTAAAAAGCCAGCATCTCTCATGGTATGGGGGTGCATAAGTGCATATGGTATGGGCAGCTTGCATGTTTTGGAAGGCACTATGAATGCTGGAATATAAAGTTATGTGTATATATATATATATATATATATATATATATATATATATATATATATATATATATATATATATATAGTGTATATAAAAAACTTCTTAAGACGTCTTAAACTGTTTTAAAAATACGAGATGCTACACTATGTTAAACATGCCCTGTCCCAACTATTTTGAGACCTTGCACCAAATCTAAAATGAGCTCATTATGTGCATGAAATTGTAAAATTGCTCAGTTTAAACAATTATGTATGTATTGGGTCATGTTAGTTATCATTTTATTTAAATTTAAAGAAAAAAACATCCCAATTTTTTCACAATTTAGGTTGTAATAAAACTGTTGTGTTATTTCACAGTTAAATAGGTGTCTAGATAAAAAAAAAATATTTGAGAGCCCGTGCTTTGAAACATTAAAAAATCGTAAATATGGTAAATACACACATGACTAATTTATTAGAAACTACTGTACTAGGGCTGTGTAAAAATATTGATACAAATAACTACAATAACTTTTTTTCCACAATAGCATATCAATATTTCTAAGCCCTAGTATTGATATATATTTAAATTACTTTACATTTATGTTAAAATTTATTTAAACATTTTTCTCTACCTGTAACAGACACACCAGGTTCTTTCTTAGGTCAGTGCTCACTTTTCTCGAATACTGATCACACTCAGCTTCACTCACTCACTGTTTGGTATCAGACAATGAAAGAAGGACTCAATCGTGTAATCTCCCTAGTTTCCCAGCATGTTTCTAGTTTCTCAGGTTCCAAGCTTTGTGAAGAACAGCAGCCTCCTCCGGCTTCAGGTGTTTAAAAGTTGTATTTCCAAGAGACTCCTCTGTTCTGGGTAATCCTGTGTTTCTCTAAGCTCTCTGTAAGTTTTAAAGAATTTAAGTTTGTTTAAACAAACTCTTTGTTTCTATTCATTGGAATAAAGTGATCTGTTTTGAGTCCAACCCTGTGTTCTGAGTCTAAGTATTACAAAATCTATTGTTTATAATATATCCATCCATTTATTTGATTCAAATGCAAATGAATCCAAACAACTTTAACTATATCTAACTTATTATTTACTATTTAGAATTAATATTTACAGAGATGTTTAAATGGAATTCGATTTTGTACATTTCATTTTAAAATTTACAGAAAATTATTTCTCAGAATATTTTGTCAAATGTATGTTACTGCACTCATATACACAGATTTACTCATTATAAACCCAAAACCATTTAAACAAAAGAGTTTAGTTCTTTACTCAATCCCATTGTTAAAAGGAGTCACTGGGATGTGATCATTTCTTGCATTAACTGCAGGTAAAACCAATTTTAAAAGAAAATATACGACACTGACAATATGTAAAAAGAGTTTTTATACAACGCAGAGCTCGCAGATACAGTTTGTAGAACGTGTGTGTGGGACATTCTTGCACAAAAAAAAGAATTTGGAATACTTTTAATTTATATACAAACAAACACAAAAAATCAGCAAGGCACAAGTCCAGCTGTCTCTGATGCAGTTTAACCACCACTGTAAAAGAAGAAGATCAATAAAACTTAGTTAGAAAACACTCTCTTACCACATTTAGAACCCACATACCCCCAGCCCAGACATCTGAAAAACACTTTAGCACATACTTACACAATGATGTTGTTAATAGGGATGTGGATGAGTTTCACGAAGAACCCAATAAAGCCCATGATTGCAAAACCAATCGCTGTTGCCATGGCAATCTTCTGAAACTCTATACATTTACACACAACAGTGCAGGAAATATGGATACAGGAAAGGTTATTTGGATCAAAATTGTCATACAAAGAGCACACGTTAAAAAGTGTTTTATTTACCTTTAACTACAATTTAACACTTTTTCGATCATGTACAGCCAAACTTAATGATTTAAACTACTAAACAATTTGATCATCTGATTAACTGTTAGCTGACATGTGATTAAAGAGTCTGTACCTTTCCTATCAGGTTTAGTGCATCTCTTCACCAGTCTGATGGAGTCCTTCACAAACTGCCGCCCGGGTTCCACAAACTGCATAACCTGATCCATTACAACGGTTTGTCTAAACAAAAACCAACACCAAAATTAATAATACTGACATTAATAATACTAAGATTTCAATTTGAAGCGATTAAACAACATAAAACGCGTTTATAACTAACGTTTAGCGTTAACGTTAGCATAAGCTACATTATTTACTTATTTACTATCTAAACACAACAATAAAGTCACTATATATATAACTTGACATACTTTATGCTGTATATATTCGTGTGTTTATTAGTTCTGTTACTATAGCAGTAGTGTTAATAACACTTACCCTTAAAACGCTTCAGAGGAGCCAAATGAAGTCCACCTAC
Source organism: Bagarius yarrelli (assembly GCA_005784505.1). Taxonomy (NCBI): domain Eukaryota; kingdom Metazoa; phylum Chordata; class Actinopteri; order Siluriformes; family Sisoridae; genus Bagarius; species Bagarius yarrelli. Next base: position 2,722,685 of record VCAZ01000021.1, read on the forward strand.
TAGCACTGTAGACTCTTCTATACGCAGCTCTAAAAGATACACGTAGAGTTATCGCGAACTGATGACGCGGCCTACAGCTCGCGCATGCGCAAGTACAACCCCCCAACCGGAAATACGTGGATTTCTCCATGTGACCAGAGATTATTATACAGCAATACGTACACACTGAGTTTATATTACAAAAGCTACGGTTCAGTAATAATTGGATGTATTAAAAACACAATATTGAACATGATAATAATTTACGAAAAATAAAACATAGAAACAATTATAGAAATATATTTTCGTTTCGGACGCAGCGAGTTCGCCAGCAGATTGCAGACTATCTGCACTTATGTTTTTCCCCAGCAGATGCCGATAACGGACGCTGCGTTTAAAAAGTTCCCATTTGGGTTTTTCTTTATTTTATTTTTTTTTAGAAATCTATTTTTTGACTTTAGTAACGCGTAGAATAAAATTTTGTTCACAATTTAAGGCGATTTTGCGTCATTATGCGTTTAAAAACCTTTTTAAAAAACTATAAGAGACGTTGGTGCCATCTGCTGGCAAAAATGGGTACAGTACAATTATTCCACTGTAAATCCACGCTTGGAATGTTTTTTTTGGTATTTACAGTAACGTTGCAATAGATCTTATTTGTTTACATTGAAAGAGGAGAAACTTAGTTGTACTTGTGGAAAAGTCAATAAATATTTTATTTATTTCTGTTTAAAATAAACTATGTTTAAATAGGTATTCCACAATTGAAAAAAGTCTTATTTCCTGTCATTTACAAAGATCATGGTAATTACTGTGTACAGTAAATAACTGTTTTGATAGGCTTGTCTACCTTTGCTAGAAATTAAATAAAACATTTTTTTATATTATTTTGACTTCAAAGAAGTAATGACTTTCAGGGGTTTTTACCAGCTAACAGCGTTATGAATAAGCAGCATCACTAACGGCGTTAGCTTTTAGTAACAAGTAATGAAATTAATTCCTATTACAGCACTGTTACTGACTGTAAAATTTGGCATTACTATAATTAAACTCACTGAAGTGGTCTTAATCTGAGTGGACTCTATCAACTATATGACCAGCAACACTAATGATTAGTGTGTGTCTGTGTGTATGTTGGGGGTGGAAGACAACCACATAAGTCATGATGATTGACTAGAGTAAATTTACATTGTTTGCCAACCAGAGGCAGAGAATAGTGCAGGCACTCACACACAAGCATGCACAGTCGCCCACACCAACGACAACGGCTCTGTCCGAAATCGCATACGCCATACTTAAATGTACTACATTTAATTTAGTATGTACTTTACAACGGTCTATATACTATGGTTACAGGTAGTATAAATGAAATTTAGATGTACTACAGGAGTCAGAGGGTTGGCCAATGAGTTTATAGATAGATTCACAAACTTGAAGTATAAACTTTTTTTTTTCCTTGTTGAAACTAGCTAATTACAAAAACTTTTTTCTACAGTAATTGAGTAGATTTTTCCAGCAGAAATGCATCTCATATTGCACAGCATGCTGAACCTTTTGTTAAGTTGATAAGCAGAAGGATAAGATCAGAAGTTTACATCAGGTTCCACTTCTGTTCACAAAATTTTGAGGCTATAGTAGGTATAAAACCCATTTTATGCATTAATTTATACAGCATTATGCTGTAATTAGCTGATTGAATAATTGCACACATAAACAAATGTTCCTAATAAAATGGTAATTGTGTGGTTACTATGTGTTTTTACATAATTTTGCTTTCATTCCCAATTTATGCCCAGCATCTGGCAACTTAGGCCCCACAGCTTCTGTGCCATTTCATCATCTCTAGCAGCTCTTGTGCAACCTGAGGGTTTACAATTGCTGTAAAGTGACAAAAAGGAAAATGATTACTCCATGGTTGATGAGTATTTCATAAACTGTGAAAACCCAATGATAACTCAGAGATTCATTAAAACACCTGGAGTCAATTAACAACCTCGTGGGACTGTAATCACCTGTAATAGCCGCCAGTGTGAGAGTCTAGCTCTGGCTCCACAGCACAGTAGATTGACGACTGAGCTCCCTGCACTGCTGTCTTTGTAAAAGGCCTGACCATTTTCCACATGCAAAGAAGCCCCAGGTTTAAGTGTCTCTTTAGTTCAGTGCGAACAATTCCTGGGTGGACGGCATATACTTTTACGCCTGAGTCTGTTCAGTATACACATATAATTGTTGTATTATATAGTGCGATTATATATATGCTTCTGGTTAATAATAAACAAACTGGGGACTAGTTGCATATGCAAACTTGATAATAATGCATATTTCAAAATGTCATTATTTTACTAGTAACGACATGCAGTAACCACTTTTATAATGTTTATTTTCCTTTTTATTTTCCTTTTCTGACTTTGATGACTTAAAACTCATCAAAAATGTAGAGTTAGTGTGATACGGCATTTCTTGGTTACATGACTAAGCTACTGTCAGGACTCGGTCAGGCTTGCCGGGTGCGTTGCTCTGCCGGGGCACCAGAGGGCAACGGAGAGACCTTCTGTTTCAGCGTTGTAGACTACGTGTACACAAAACAGCTATAAAAATGAATTTTTAATAATTTGTTAACCTGCTAACACGATGATTATGGGCATCACTGCAGTATGACTATCTAACCTTTAAGTCTTCTGGCGAGGGATCTAGCACAAAGGATATTTGCTAGCTTGCTCTGTCCGTATGCCCTTCTGCTATGGTAACTCCTCTCACTGTTGATGTCATCCAGTTTGATGGTGCCCCAGCTATGAGCCATGGAGGACAAGATAATGATTCTTGACGGAGCAGACTTTTTCAACAAATCAATCAACAAGAATGTTAGCAGGAGGTGGCCTAGGAGACAGCAGTATTGGTACAGTCACATATAATCTGACGTATTAATTTTTTGTAAAATAGGTCAATGTGTAATCATGGAACAATACAGGGTTACGGTTTCACTATTCTCTTAGATAAAAAGAAGGATTTTTTTTACCCAAATGATTGACTCCAAATTGCATCTCAAATCCATCATCTGTTTTAGAATAGGGGCACATCATGACTCCAGCATTGTTTATGAGAATATGTAATTGCTTCTCTTCTGAACAGGTACAAATAAATATGTAAGGGCAGTATCCAATTTTGTTGTGTGTAATAGCTTTCTCATTATAAATTGCATTATGAATCAATCTTATGTATGATACAATATAATCAGGCTTTTTATAGCTAGAGTAAAGGAACTTGTAGTCAGTTTTCACTCACCTTTGTTTATTAACTCTGCAAATTCTCGGATTGAATTGGTGTTTGCTAAATCAAGATACCTGATGAGGACATTGTTGTTGCCTGACTCTGCAATTATCTCCTTCTGCGCTACTTCAGCTTTAATAATATCTCTGCAGGCCATGATGATCTTGGCCCCTGTGAGACAGCACTGCAAAACTTGCCTAGCCATTTTGTATCCATTACAATTCAACAACTGTGAATTCTCTTGTGTATTTTTTGCTTAGCTGCTGCTTTGCTTTGATGTATTACCTACAGAAGCAAATCTTTGATCATACACATAGACTAACAAATGTGATGCTTACCTCTTTTTGCCAAATCTCTTGCGGTCTCTTTGCCAATGCCAGTGTTGGCTCCTGTAATGATAACTGTTTTGCCATCAAGTCTCACATTGGAAGACCACCGGCCAAAAAAAACCTCCCTAACACAAGACGATACAGAAAAATGAGCAATTGGAAATTAAATTGAACAATTTCTAAATGAATTTCTGGCAATTGTTTTCATCTGTACCCCTCTACAGAATCAACACATGGCCCAGAGCATAAAATATGAGAGTTCAGTTTACCCTAGTGTATAAATGTTAGCCATCCTTTTCTCACAATAGATTTAAAATTTATCACTTGACACAAAATGGTGCAACACACTGCCCGCCAGTGTGTGACTGGTCATGTGATAATTTCGAATTAGTGTCTGGCTAATCCACTGCTAATCTCCAGAGGAGTGTTTAAGAATACAGGACCACATAAATGTGTATGTGTGTGTGTGTGTGTGTGTGTGTGTGTGTGTGTGTGTGGGACAGAACAATGGACAATGGACAATGGACAGAACTAACGGCCCACATCCAAGGTTGATTATTTTTATAGATTATTTTTCTATACTGTGTTTCATAGATAGGCTACACATCCACCATAAACTGTATCATGTTAAATCACTTTCTAAAAATAACTGAATGAGTAACCACTTCATTCACAAAATGAGTTTGTAATAGTGCGCTATGGTAGGGGGCATTCCCGAGCATTCTATATGTATATTTTTAAAAAGATTAATTGTTGTAGGTTGAATTGGATAGGGTAGGAAGCCCGAGGTGGCCTGCTTCAACCCCAAATGCAGGCTCCTCAACCATCTTCCCTGCCAGAGCCTGCACGAGCACCCCATTTATGTGGGGCCCAACAGGAGCCTCTTAGGGCCTTGTTGGTGCAGCCAGCCTCTCAGGGCTGGCCTCTGGCTTGTATATAGTTGTAAGCACAAATTCAGGAATATTTGGGCAATTCAATATAAGCAAATTGGGCCAAAAGCAAATTTATTTGGGCCGCTTCAAAATTTAAATATGCAAGTAATATTTTGAAGAGAAAAATTTCATGTATGTATAGATAGATAGATGGATGGATAGATAAATGTTTATACTTTATTTATATATTGTAATGACGAGGTCTTAGAGGAAACCATAATGCAGGTAAAAGCTTTATTAAACAATGACAAGGACAGTTCAATATTGTAGTCATCAAATGGGCAAGGATCAGAAACCATCTAAGCAGTAAACAGATTCAAAAAATCTTGGTATCTCGTATAGCAAATAAAACTTTGCTTTGTAAAGTAAGTGACGAGCTTAAGTAGGTTAGCCACACCGGTAGTGACACCGGAAGTACAACACACCCGCTAGTACTGAGGTGACGGCGACGTCTGACAGTAAAAAGACAAAACCGTTACAGTACCCTCTCTCCACGAACGCCTCCAGGAGCAGGATGGAGCAGGATGTTCAAATGATGTGGCTTAAGGAGAGAAACAATCCTGTAATTGACAGTGTTAATTTGCCTTAAAATCCTGAAGGGACCCACATACTTGGGACCCAGTTTTTTACTGGACAGTCAAAGACGTACATCTCTGGTGGACAACCACACAAGCCGACCTGGTTGATATTCTCGGTGTGACCGGATAGCTTGCTGCAGCCTGACATAAGCACTGTCCCAGACACGGACATTCCATTGCATTAAATTTTCTACAGCTGGAACCCGAAGACGGCTCCCCTGACCAGGAGAACATTAGCCCATACGCGAGAGGTAAACTAAGGCCTCTGATCTAAGACGTAGCCTCTGGAATATTAAAGCTCCTGAGTACGTGAATAACGTGTATTGCAGTTTCCATGGCAGAAGGTATACCCTCCAGGGGCATCAGGTCGAAGGGTATGGAGAATCCATCGATAAATATGACTGTAAAATCTTGGGAAGCACGGGAGATCTGTGACAAAGCCAATCACGACATCATGGTTTTGTTCTGCTGTTATAAGTTTACAAGAATGGAAGGCGCACAGATGCAGTATGGGAGGAGAACCATGGCGTTGAGAGGAGATGGCCCCCATCCCACAGTCAGAAGCATCTACCTTGACCACAAAAGGTAAAGTTGGGTCAGGATGTTGCAGGAACTTATCTCTAAGTGAATGTCTTAACTGCTGCCTCAGTCCACAGAATCTTAGCGGGTTTGCCTTGAGTAGGGAGGTGATGGGCGCGGTTACCTGCATTCATAGCTACCCCACGATGGCCAATCTTGTTGAGGAGGTCGCGTTTAGAGGGGTCGCAAAACATGTGATTGATGAAAGCTTGAAAGACAGCCGGGGCATTGAATAGTCCATGGGGCATTACAAGGTACTCATAGTGCCCCCGGTGGTGGTGAATGCTGTCTTCCACTCGTCACCCTCCTGCATACAAATGAGGTTGTACGCCTTGAGGAGATCAAGCTTGGTGAAGAACCGTGCTTCACATAATTGTTCCAGAGCTGCCGGTACCAGAAGGAGAGGATAGTGGTACTTTACATTGTTCAAACTCCGGCAGTCAATGCAAGGGTGAAGACTGCCATCTTTCCTCTCCATGAAAAAGAACCCAGAGCCAGCAGGAGAAGTGGAAGGACGAATGAACCCATTGGCAAGTGCTTCGTCTATATACTCCTCTAGTGCTTGGGTCTCAGGCTGTAAGGTAAATTTGGCTCCGGGGGGTGGTGTTATTCAGAAGCTCAATGGCACAGTCTCCTGGTTGATGAGGAGGCAATTCTGTGGCTTTAGACCTCCAGCAGATCAATATATTCCTTGGGTACATCAGCAATGTCCATCTTAACAGTGCCATCCACCTGGGTGAGGTGACAAGAGATGGAGCACAGAGGGTGAAGAAAATGCTTACGACAGTGCATAATGTCTTTATCAGTCCATGCTATTATATAGTTGTGAGCCACGAAAACCCTAGAATGAGTGGGATTTTTGGGTGAGAAGATAATGTGAAGTGAAATGTTTTCCTAGTAGAGGGTTCCTACCTGCAGGGTAATGGGCACTGTAAGATGGGTGATTCTAGAGCCTATAGCTGACCATTGATGGCAGAGATTTGAAGCGGCGGGAAACATGGTACAGGGGGATCTTCAGACGCTTAACTAGATGTGTGTCAATCAGATTGAGGGCTGTGCCCGAGTCCACTAGTTCTGGAAATAGATGAGGAGTGGAATCAATGCACAAATAAGTGAGCACAGTGAAACATATAACAGACGAGACTGAGCAAACAGGGTGACTTACTTTATGGGTAGATGGCGCTTTGTTTTTCGGGCAGGTGCTGCTGAAATGGTTTAGGCCCCAACAATAGAAACATAATTTCTTCAGAAGTCATCGCTGGCGTTCTTGCAATATTGCGAGATTCTCGTAACGTGTGGGTTCAGGGTCATCATGAGACGCACACATCAATAAGCATGAGAGTTAAGCCGTATTACCTTTACTTTTGTCACATATACAGAAAAAGTTCCTTCCCGTCTGAGGGTCCCGACATTTCTATGCAATTCTTTAGACTGTGTCAGGGAGAGTGACTGAAATGATGTTGCTCTAAAAGCAATGTTTAAAGATGGACTAAACACGAGTCTCCAGGCTGAGCTGGTTTGTTGTGATTACTCAAGGACTTTTTCTAAATATGTGACAAAAGCGGTCTGGTTGGACAACCAACTCTGTAACAGCCCCGATGTGAATAAAGGTAATACGGCTCACTTTTCATGCTCCTTGGTGTGTGCGTTTCATGATGACCCTGAACCCATGCATCTAGGCGTTACGAGAATCTCCCCGCAAAAACACCAGCGAAGACTTCTTGGAAAATCATGTTTTTACTGTAGGGGCCCCAACCATTTCTGCTGATTCAAAAAAGAATCCACGGTTCAAGTTTTAATCTGCGCCCAGTCTAGTGCTTTACTGAAGAGCAAAGGCAAAAGAAATGCACATTTCTTACTTTCGGTGGGGACAGCATTTGGCTGATTCATGAAGATGATTTAACACTAATGAAGAAGACCTCTGCAACACTGTTGTCCAGTCGAACATGTCCAAAAGTGAAAGTGGATCACTGGTAGCGCTGGAGCTTGGCGATGGCGTGAAGGCTGACGGCTGTGCCTGTAGTGTTGCGAGCTGGTTTTAAATCACCTGCAAAGCACAAGCGTAATAATCCACAGTGGCTTAGATGCAAGTGTAGATCGCGCCGTTACTTACAGCCAATCAAAAACAGGAAATTGTTTGGTTTTGCGTTGTGATTGGTCGGACCGCTCCCTCACACTTCTCAACACAGAGCCTGCCTAAGACTACTTTTATCAAAACATAAATCATACAAAAGCAAATAAAAAATTTTTATTAGGTGAACAAGAGAGACATTTGGGTTGGCTTAGCCCACCCCTGCCCATGAGCTGGCCCTGTTGGGTTTAGGCATATACTCGGCAGGAGCAGATCGACGGTCCATTCCTTCCTTAAGGTTCTTGGTTGTGACCGGTGCAGATCCACCTCCACCCTCAGGGGAGTGTAGGTCACGATGTTGCACTTTTGCACTTTTGATGCACTATTGCCATTGAACTAGCTATGTTAGCATAAGCTGCTAACATAGCTAAGGAGCCAAGAGCAGTATGGTCTTTCCCAGGACTACAAAACCTTAAATAAAAAATGTGAGACACCATGGAGGTGGCGTTTTTTTCCGCAAGCCAGCTTACTTGCCAGTATTCTTCTCCTCAACCAGCCAACTAAATCTTAAAAGCGTCTTCCATGAGGAAATGAACCACAATGCGTGCTTCTGAACCCCTAGAAGGCACTGGGCTAGCAAGGAGAGGTTGTGATAAGGCAGAGGTTGCAATAAGGCTACACACATGAGCCCCAGTTGCAGCAGGGCCTGCACCATGAGGGCTATGCATCCTGCCACTGTTATCAAACAAGACTAGACATGAGCGGAGCGTGTGTAGTGGTAGTAGTGCACACTGCATGCAGTCTGTCCCCTTAAGAGCTGTCATAGCATGCTCTACTCCCTCAAAATTATTTGCGAGCACGAAAAAACACCTTGTTTGAAGTGCGACTCATTTTTATCCATCTTTTCTGCGTTTCTTCTTGGCCTTTTTAACTGACGAAAAGAAACCTACTTTACCATAGATAAATGCTCCTCTTTGTACCTCCTGGTTGCTTTATTAGTTTAATTTCACACACATTTCAGGAATAATGTAATGCTAGAAAAAAGCATTCTAGACAACTGTGTTTTTCAAATTTGGTGTAACAGTTTAGGTGGATGTGCTGGTAAGGTGGGGGAGATGGTGGCTCATGGTTAAGGTGTTGGAATACCTACCCGAAGATTGTGGGTTTGATTTCCAGCTCCACCAATCTATCACTGTTGGGGCCCCTGAGCAAGGCCCTTAACCTCTAATTGCTCAGTTGTATAAAAGAGATTAATGTAAGTCGCTCTGGATAAGGGCATCTGCCCAATGCTGTAAATGTAAATGTGTCCACAAACCTTTGGCCATATAGTGCATTTATAAGCTAAAACAACTGTAAAAGTGATAAATATCATAAAAATAGATGTGTTTTAAATAATAACTGCATATAAAAAACTATATTTACCTAACAAACTTTATTTGAATAACAAAACATTAATATAGTTTCCTACTGAGGGGAACTGGACACACTGATCTGTGGATTGACTTAATTTTGCTAAAGGAAACCAGGGAAAACTAGTAGAAAGGTGCCAGGTATTTATTTTATTCAATTTTCTTAAATAACAATAAAGTGGGATGTACTTTTTTCAAGTTTTTAAGAATAACAATGTACACCACTGTATGTTTCCTTATTGTGTCAGCTGCTAATGACTACTGAACTTGCCTCAGAGGAAACGTTAGTAGTGTCTCAAGCACTTTTCTGTTCCCTTGTTATATAGGCTGTCTGTTTTTATTTGTTAATGTGTAACTATCTGTTCTCTGAAAGAAGAGATTTCAGTTTAATACGTTAAAGTCGTTTCTGCCTTTTCACAAATCATAGTCTAGGTGTCTAAGTATATTCTTATGTTATGGAATCAGCACTGAATTAACATTGTCTTTCTTAATCCTTATTCATGATGTTATAATTTTTATATAATCTCTACTTTCTTAACACAGCTGGTAAAAAATAGCTTTTTTTCAGTGTCAAAAACCCACCTGTATTTACCCTGTTAAAAGCTTTTGTTAATCTTTAATCTTGCTGACAGCACTTCCTCGAATGTGTGAGGGCTGATAGGTGTCAATCCCACAGAGAAAGGACAGTCAGTTCGACTCCTCGTATTGAAAACATCCGCTACTATTCAAGTATGGAAAGGTGAGTTATATTTAAATTGCAATGTGTGTTAAATATATTAGGTTGCGTTTTGATAGACGTTTTGTAAGCATCACGATAAATTAGAGACTACTTCTGAGAAACGAACACTTTGTTTGTTGAAACTGGAATGCTTCCACAAACAAAGACATTTTAGCAACAGTTTCAGGAATTAACACACATGGGTGTGATCGGGCGTAGTGAGTGGTGATACTTGAGGCATGTTGCATATCATGAATTTTCTTTAAATATCACTCAAAAAACTTAATTTAAAGATTTAAAAATGGTGCTTAAAATTGTGCTTTAAACAGTGGGATTGTGGACACAGCAGCACAACTATGTGTAGCACAGTTCTGTGCATTTACTTTAATGTGTTCAAACAGAATAAGGGTATTATGCTGGGCCACTTAATATATCAGTATGTATTGTAAAGAGTCATCAGGTTTTAATGTTGAATTTAATTTGAACAGAAATTATCTCATGCGGCATTTTTAAATCAAATGTAGAAAGCCAGGCAAGCTATTTAACATCTGCACAATGGTAGTTAGGGAAGTGTAACAATAACTTCTGGTTTTGGTTTCCTGTCATCACACATCAGTCTTGATCAGACTCCAGCTGGAAATACGCTTCTTGTAACATAGAGCATGTCTTCTTGCCTACTTCTTGTCTATTTAATTTTGTTACACATACGGTGCATATTTTATTTACAGTGAAACCAGGTTCTGTTTCACACTGAAGGTATTGGTATCTATTAACTAAAAATTTTCACAAATTTATTTAAAGGCAACATTTTACTATACCATATACAAAGAAAAGCTCTTCAATTGCAACGCAACTTAAACTTTGCCTAATGTTTGTTTTTGTTTTTTGTCTTTTTTAATTAAGCAACAGCACAACAATCCTATCATTCGAATATAGGATCAGCTTGGTGATTCTCTACCTGCTTGTTTTTATTGTCGGGATCGTCGGGGTGATCATAATAAGCACCACCCTTTTGTCCAACATGCTGTCTGTCACCAAAGTGTCAATGATCAACCTGCTGGTGGTGCACGTGATCTTTCTTTTAACTGTGCCCTTCCGTGTCTACTACTATCTCAATGATAAATGGGAACTAGGCTTTACCTTTTGCAAGCTGGTCAGCAGCATGCTCCACGTGCACCTGTACCTCAGCTTTATCTTCTACGCCATTATCCTGTGCACCCGGTACCTGATTTACTTTGAATGTAGACACCGCTTGGAATTCTACAGAATGCTACATGCTGTAATAGCCAGTGGGACCGTCTGGGCTATCATTCTGGCTACTGTTATTCCTTCTACCATCAAATATGGATCAGAAATAAATACCACTAACAATCAGTGCTTTTCTTTTGGAACTGCTCTTCAAGACACACAAATAAAAATGCTGAACTACATTATCTGCACTGTAGTGCTGCTGATCTGGGTGCTCTTGGGATCATGTCAGAGTTACATATTTTGGTGCGTGTGCCAAAAACATAAAGGTGTCCTATGGGCCCATCAGGAGTTCTGGGCTCAGATTAAAAGCCTGTGTTTTGTGTTAATCATGATGATTTGCTTTGTGCCATACCAGGCCTTCAGGATCTACTATGTATGCGCATATAAAAACGAGCTCGAAAAAGTCAATGAGGTTTTCCTGGCAATTACAGCTTTCAGTTGCTTTGACATGGTTATGTTTGCTGGCAGTGGCATGTTGCGACCTGCTTTTAGAAAGTGTTGTGGGTCATGATGTCTAAAACCTATTGAATGAAAAATGATGTACTTTATGTGCCTCTGAACTCTACAGTAGAGTTTTTAAATTATTAATTATTTATGGTTGAAAATGTAAAAATGAAATCAATGACCAGTCATATTAATAGTGTTTTGTACAAATATATATATATTACGTGAAAAAATACATGGACTACTGATCATGGCGTTTGATCATCAGGAAATGCTCTTAGCTAAATATGCAACTAAAAGATGAGGTGAAATCATCAATTCTATCGTCATAAGACTGATTTCCACACTATTTTACACCCAAGCAGATCCTTTATTCGGCCTTATGACAGTTTAGCAGTTTACTGTACAGCCAACTGGTGCAAGCACTGAGCCGCTGCTGGGGATTATAGCTGTTTTTATTTACTGAATATCAGTGAAATAGTTTGCATTCCAAAGTTCAAATGTGAATATTTTTTTTGTATATTTGCACGTGATATGCATAGTCGTATATAAAGTGTATTATCAATTATGTAGCATGTATAGTTTCTAAAAAAACATACTCATCACTAATTCTCATGTTTCCTGAAATTTTATCTGACATTTTTATCAGTATTAGCCTATAAAATACAAATCCACAGTATTGTAAGACTAGTGCACAATATATGTAATTATTATTTCTTTAAGACCAGTGTGAAAAATAAAGGCTATCCAATGCTGCATTTATTGCTACAACTTACTATGGTGTTAACTTATTATTAGGGTATACTTTGGCATCTGCGGATTTTGTTGAAAGAACACATTTACATTTACAGCATTTGTCAGATGGCCTTATCCAGAGTGACTTAGATTTTATACAACTGAGCAATTGGGGTTCTAGGGCCTTGCTCAGAGGCCCACAGTGGTGGCTTGGTGGAGCTGGGAATCGAACCCTGTACTTCTGGTATTAGTTTAACACCTTAACCACTGAGCCACCACTCCCTACGGCTTCCCAATACGGCTAAAATCTAGTTAAAAGTCTATGTTTCTTCATTAGAAACCAGGACTCATATCAAAGAACCTGCTATTGGGCAAATAAACTCAAACACCTTTACATTAACATTTATTTTTTATGTACAGTAACTTTCTGCATTATACAAATAGATTATTCTGGAAATTAGATAATTTTGGTTCGAATCGAATTTACTACACACGTGGCAAAAGGGGGAAGAGAACAAATACAAACGCATATATAAATGCAGACTGGTTCTATTTTATGTATGACATAAAATAAAAAGAGAAGGAAGTGTTATGCAATGTGACTGTTGCAACATGTGAATGTGTGGTACTGGCTGTTCACTAACCTCAAATTAATCCCTGGCCTTATACATCTACATCTGGTTGTAAAATAGTGCTTATTACGAGCCTAAATAATGACAAAAATCCCATTTTTCTGGTAATTCTCCTTAAACATGTTGCGTTTTCTTTCTACAGCACTTCATTTGATTTAACAGCAGCCGTTCCCCATTGTATGATGTTAGAATAGGTACAGGGGGCTGGGGACTGTGGCCTCAATCCGTTCTTTTCAACTTCTAATCTTCTGCTCAAGGTCACTGAGTGAATGGCTTTCCGTGTGTCCGGTCCACAGAGTGTGAGCATTCTGTAGCTAAAATGCTGCCACGGCTTTTACCTTTCAATAGGTAAGACCAGGATCTGTTGGATATTAAAGCTGTTTTAATAGGGCACTCATTGCCTGTCACACATGACATTATTTAGCGTTCTGCATTGACCTAAATGGCTTTAAACAATGATGTTTTACTTTTATTGTCCCTAATTACGAATGAAATATATATTTTTATTAGAACTAAAAGAAATTAGAACCATTCAACATTAAATTTAACAAACTGGTGCTTATATGTTCTACACTGCAGTGAACTGTTGATGATGTTTGTAACTATAAAATATAATCTATCATCGAATATACTATATATATGTTATTCTAAATTTAATTCCAATGCTTATGATGTGTCTAATAGTAGCCAGGGTACAGTGTTAAGGCTACTAAAAAGGATGTCAAATATGTATGATTCTAATATAAGATATTGCAATCTGTGGTATCATACTATTTTGATGCAGAATTTAATCTAGCAGCATAGTATGCATACTTATTGCGGTCATGGCAACCAGGAAAAAATAGCAGCCCGTAGTAGGAAATTAAGTATAAAAGTATGCGTGATTGGACGTTGCGTTGCCATGGTCACACATATCACACACCTAGCTACTGGATGAGACTAGGGTGGGGAAGATTATCCAGGGTTGCCAGACAACGTCTAAAACGTACCCTACACGAAAATATGGTCGACTATTTAAAAAGACAAGCTACAATGAATATATTTAAAAAAAAATACAATTACAATATACAAACTTTAAATTATTCAACAAAGCCAACATCGAACCACATTTTGTAATATAACGCATTTGTTTAATACCAATATGGTTTAATCACATTTGTCGCTCATGCTGGCAACCGTAGTGAGATGTTGCGAATGTGGCCAGCAGATGTCGCTGTTGTACCTCAGTTTGGTTTGCTGCAGTGAGGCGGAGGAGAGAAGGGGGATGCTACAGCAGCACTGAAGGAAGAGAACTGTCTCCGTTTTCTCTCTCTCTCTCTCTCTCTCTCTCTCTCTCTCTCTCCGCAGTTCTTCCCCTGCTTGTTTCCTCTCCCGGCGTATGTGTGTTGGATGCTTTAACGCCTCAGTTTGCCGCTATCTCACTAAAACGTTGCGGGTTTTCGGTGGAGATCGTTGGAGATGCTTGATGGGTTCGGCACCTGTGTGAAGAGCGGGCTTTAATCAGAGGAGCGCGTTTGATTTTTCACTCTGGATAGCATTCGGTAAGCGCAATGTCATTCCAGTTTACATACACACACACACACACACACACACACAAGCATGCATACACGCAAACACAGTCCATGAACTACACTGCAATTTACAGCTATGCTTAAAGCAAGTCTGTTTCAGTATGGCTGAAAAGTGATGCATGTTTCTTTTGCTTGTCTTTTTATGCATTTGTTTTTCTGTCGATTTGATAGTGTAGAATGCTAAAGGACTCCATTAGAGACCGATCCTCCATCCGAGGAGATGGATGATGGTGATGGAAATGGAGGTGGGGTGGGGGTGCGAGAGATGAAAATGGGAATTACTTCCCTATTGACCTCAGTTGGAATAGGAAAAATAAGTATAGGAAAAATAAGACGGTCATCTTGGTCGTAACATTGTGGACATAAATTGGCAGATAAATTGACATTAATAAGTGGGGCATTGATTTAGACTACAATAGAAAAACAAAGAAAACTGCCTTAATAAAGACACATAAACATAAAGAAAGACATGCATGAACATACATAAGGAGACATTAAACTGTCACAGCAGCCTGGGATTCTTACCAACGATGCAATTAAACATGAGGCTATGAAATCATGCCACATAATCATAGCTATTCCAATAGTATATGTATTCCAATAGTATATCAGCTATATTTACACTTTATCTTGCATATACAGTATGACATGTTAAATCGCACCTGCACATCTGTTCATATTTAAAACAGCAGCAGCACACGAGTCACACAAATTAATCAGACGAATTACAGATCCGAAGGTTGTGTATGGAATTGTGTGTGCCTGTATAGGTCTCAAAGGTACTCTTAAATATACTCTAAAGAGGTCCTGTATTTGTGCGGTGTCTCAGTCTCTGCTGCTGTGCACCTGAAAAATGGAACAAGTTGAGCTGTTATTACAGTAAAGCTGGCAGCATTCTTCTCTTTTTTCCTTAAGCACATTGGAAGTATAGTAGAAAGAAAGGCGGTCACTCCCGATTGGGGCAGCAGTTTCTGTTGCAAGACTGATGTCACTGCTTGATCAGCTGCACTTGGATCGAAGTAGAATAATAGAATTAAAGTCGTCTCAACAATGCAGTCAGAAATATTTCAGAAATTAGCCCCTTGTATGAACATGATTTTTTATAATCATACATTTGTACCAGATGCAACATGTCAAGGATTAGGATCCTAGTGTGTGTGTGTGTGTGTATGGTGTGTTTGGCTGAATCAAGATTTAGTTTCAAGATTTTAGTATCTACAATATATAAATATATATATATATATATATAGGACAAATGTCTTTCCAAATTATTTGCCTTTGAACCTTGTATCAGGCAAAGCACTGGAGCTGTTATGTCTTTCTTTCATAATTTCAATATTAAAAATGAGGTAAGTGTATCAGATCTGAAGTCTAAAGATAGACATTAGGTTTTAACCCCAGCTGTTGAATGTATAATACAAAGCCTTTCGGCTCTATTTTTATGTAGTTTACTAGAGCTTTGCAATCTTGTGTAATCACTTTGACTTGAGGTAAAGGTAAAATGGGGTAAAAGGTAAAATGCTCCAAATGTAAATGTAAAGGCAAAAAATCCATTATCTTTAAGACTAAAACCCTCTTAAACAAAAACAGACCGACTTCAAGCTTGCTAGTAAACAGGCGATGGAATTTAATTTTGCGAGGGGGGGGGACTCTAGTCCAGTCAGTTGGTCTCTATTTTATGGTTCCTCCTTTTACATTTACATTTATGGCATTTGGCAGATGCCCTTATCCAGAGCGACTTACATTTATGTCATTTTATACAAATGCATTGGCAACTTGGTGGTGCTGGGAATCGAACCCCAATCTTCTAATTAGCAGTCCAACACCTTAACCACTGCGCTCCCTCATTCCCCTTATTATGGTTCTCTAAAAAATTCAACAATGACCATGATGACTTTCATTGTCAACACAGCTGATTCTTCAAGCAGCAGATTGTCTGTGGCTGGCACCCACGGAATGACACTGCAGTTTTGTTTTTTTGTTTTTACATTTGTAAAACTGTTCCCAATATGTGGTGCCAACTGGGCCTTGAAATGTGTTAATTAATTTCAGAACTTGATTATTTTTTCTTCATCTGAAGGCTTCTAAGACAAAGACTGTTTGTAACTGTAACAATTCCTGCTTTATAAAAACTGCCTGTCATTGGCAGTCATTGGCATTGACAAATGGAATTAAACTGCTATGCATTGGGTTTTTTTAGATGCCAGGAGAATCCTTTAAATGTATTCTCTCTGTTGGTTAAAAGTAATCTTTCTGCACTGTGTAATGACCATATTGAGTGGAAATAAGACCTTTTTTTTCTTTTCTACTTTCATTTGATCAGTGTACTATGGAAACATGCAATTAAACATATACATTCTCATGCTTTGTAGACCGGAAACTAATTTTTAGCGCACAAACTGCTAGTGCTTCAGAGATCAGAGAAACATACTTACCTGGCCAAGAAAAGACAACTTATGCAAAGTGCTCTTCTGCAAAAAAAAAAAAAGAAAATCACTGACATATAAAATGTGAATTATGAAAGACAGCTGGGATATTGCGGTTTATTTATAGCACACCTTTTCTCTCCAGGGTGGTCCGTTTATATATTTTTATTATGTTTTACTCTAACTCGTTTTTCTAAGTCAAATGTAAATTTATAATTCACCAGAGGATGTTCTTAAGGATAGAGGAAGATGAGTGATGAGCGGAAATGGGAAATGAAATTCAAATTTTTATGCTGCTCGGCTGATTAGATGAGTCACTCATTTATGCATTTCCAGGGGTTTAACATATTCACCTTGTGTAAAAGAGATATGTGTATATAGTAGTAAGAGAGTAGACCATAATGTCGACCATCATCTCTCAAGTGAAAGGGAAAAAATTAAACAGTACAATGGATTATAAATATTACTCTATAAGTCTATGAAAGGAAATGCAACAACATTTTTAACCTACATCTTAATTAGGCGTAACAGTGGTGTTTATTCAGTTAAACAGTGGTGCTTAATCTAATTTTTATATAGTTATTAAACACTCATTATGTGGTTCTTTCATTTTAGTGTCTTTAGACTAATGACAGCTTTATTATCAAAGACACTATCTGACTGACATGTTTCATGTTTATCCTGTTTTCATATATATTATTGTGTTTCATGT
This sequence comes from Bagarius yarrelli, assembly GCA_005784505.1. Classification (NCBI taxonomy): domain Eukaryota; kingdom Metazoa; phylum Chordata; class Actinopteri; order Siluriformes; family Sisoridae; genus Bagarius; species Bagarius yarrelli. The sequence continues at coordinate 2,740,318 of VCAZ01000021.1, forward strand.
TTATGTTGGTTAGTTTAGTCTTATTGCATTGTATGTTTGTAAGTTATTGTCCGTGTACCACCACGGTGAGTCTGTCTATGTTTATGCTGAGTCGAGTCAAGTCTAGTTTGGTTTTTAAATAAACTGGACCTTGGGTTCTCAACTATTTGCCGTAGTGAAATTGTCAGAATTACAGTTTAGTCATGTACAAAAAAACAGAATAGCTTGCAAATTTGCTGTAATAATAGCAAACCAGTCTTAAAAAAAGGTTGCAAAACACTTCTATAACTGAAAAAGATTATTATTAGAAGGCATTTATTTGATAGCTGTAAGTCTTTAGAAAATACAGAATTTAATGTAGTGGTGGAAAAGTTTGCTGGAAAAAAGCGGACACATGTTGCCTTGAAATCCAGTAGAATCAAAAGTCAATTAAAGCAATTTTTGATATTCTAAAATCAATTTCAGTTTTCTGCACTATATGTATCAGGCATTTAGTTTGTGAGTGTGATGCCCATGCATGAGCCTACCAGTTGCTTAACCTGAGTAAAACAACACAGTTGACATGATAGTCAAACCTGGGTAATAAGATATGTCACATATCATGTATTATTGCTCCGTGGAAGGCTAATGATACCAAGATTAAGCAATGTAATTCATTTTCAGATAGAATCAAAACACCATTTTTGTAGATCTATAATTTACTCAGTCCTGCAGAACAACATTTACATTTGCGGCATTTGGCAGACGTCCTTATCCAGAGCGACTTACATTTATCTCTTTTATACAACTGAGCAATAGGGGTTTGAGGGCCTTACTCAGGGGCCCAACAGTGGCAACTTGGTGGTGCTGGAAATCAAACCCTAGTCTTTTAATCAGCAGTCCAACTACTTCACCACCACGCTACATCTTCCTTATAAACTGATGTGCAGAGACAATACAAAAAACGTTATTTAAACCAATCTAGACAGTTCAACATCCAGACAACATATTTGTTTCGCGCTCAGAATCTATTTTATCAGTCATTTTTTTTATTCCGTTAAATTGGACAGCTATATTAACATAAGAACTATGCATTGTTTTTAAGGGTTAATTGTACTGTTCTTTTACCAAACAGAAGGACTGTGTGCTGAGAGAATTACCATAGAGCTAATTATATTCTAGCCAGCTAATATGCTATCTCCCATATGCACAAATGAGCTTGAAAGAAATCATAAAGGGAGATGGAGTATCCAAGATGGAGTGCTGGTAGACAAGCAAGATTTAGATATACAGTACTAAAAAGGTTATTCGTTGCCATTGGATACGTTACCTGTAAATGTATCCTTTTTATATAGCTACACAAGGGCTGTCTTCATATGAGCCATTGCTGCTTTGAAAACTAAAGGCCATGGGGTGATGGCTGTGCCAGTTGCCAACAGAGGAGATTTTAAAATAGTGCTTTGAGGCATGTCCCAAAAAGGAATTACTCTTATTAATCTTACATAAGTCAAATGTTATTATGACAGAGGTGCTCGATGCTTTCATAACTCACAAAAGCTCACATGCCTGTAACTGAAATCCCACATCGGACTTATGTAACAGTCTAATTAGAGTTTCAACCTAGAAGCTAGTTAGTGCAGCAATTAAGACTAAGATAATAAAAAGTTTTTAATGGAAAAACTGTAAATATCAATCAGTGGTGTAGAACTCTGTGTTTGTAGTATAAAGTGACTATTTAGATTACATTTTTAACTGCGTGACATGGGGCCTTTAGTTCAGCCACGTTGGCAGACATCAGCAGCACAATGTGCTGGCAAAAAAATGAATTTTATGACTAATTCATATTTCTACAATAACAATGTCCAGATCAGTTCTCATCAGCCATACAACCACAAACAAAAATGTGTGGCGTGCATTTGTATTTAGCCGCCTGTACTCTGATACCCCTAAATAAAATCCAGTGCAATAAATTGCCCTCAGAGGTCACCTAGTTAGCTAATAGAGTCCACCTATGTGTAGTTTAGTCTCAGTATAAATACACCTGTCCTGTGAAGGCCTCAGTGGTTTGTTAGAGAACACTAGTGAACAAACAGCATCAAGAAGACCAAGGAACTCACCAGACAGGTCAGGGATAAAATTGAGGAGAAGTTTAAAGCAGGATTAGGTTATAAAAAATATCCCATCTCAACATCTCAAGGAGCACTGTTCGATATATATTATCCAAAATTTAAAAAAAAAGTATGCCACAACTGCAAATTTACCAAGACATGACCGTCCACCTAAACTGACACAGGTGGTGGCAGCATCATGCTCTGGGCATGCTTTTTTTCAGCAGGGACAGGGAAGCTGGTCAGAGTTGATGGAAGGATGAATGGACCTAAATACAAGACAATCCTGGAAGAAAACCTGTTGGAGGCTTCAAAAGACTTGAGACTGGAAATGAGTTTCACTTGCAGCTGTAATTGCAGCAAAAGGTGGCTCTACCAAATATTGACGCAGGGGGGCTGAATAAAAATGCACACCATGATTTTCAGATTTTTTTTTGTTTGCTTAAAATGTTAAAAACCGTTTGTAATTTTCATTCCACTTCACAATTATGTGCTACTTTGTGTTGGTCTATTACATGAAATCTCAATAAAATACATTTAAGTTTGTTGTTGTAAGGTGACAAAATGTTTCAGCCCAATGTAACAGCCCTTGATGCATCCAAATTGGTGTGAAAATATCTGAAATATTAACCATCTATCTATGGACATGGCAATTAAAATCCTTTTTTGGACTAGAGAATATAGCATGGAGCCCAAGAGCAGAAAGATTGAAAGCAGTGCTCAGGGTCCCAGTGGTTGCATCATGGCAAGGACGAAATGCTGATCGTTATCGCAAAGCCTTAATGATATCCAGTCAGTGTTTTGCTGTTATGGAATGAAATAGAGAAAAGTGTATATAATGGATGAATGCTTAATGCATTGAAACCCTAATCCGACTAATCTGGGTGTTGATGACATATAGAGGAAAGATAATTACAAGAATGTACAGTGCATTGCAATATGATGAGAAGACTTGATGTGTAAAGCATTGGGGCCCCACATAATCAGTCTTTATCACTAATGTCATGCTCAGCTGTCCTTGAAGAACATTACTGGAGGAGGACTTTAATTGCCTTGGCTTTTGTCCTGTTTTTGCAAAATATCTTTGGAATTTGTCCAGGTTGGCATATCTTTCTAAACCTTACCTGCTCCTGCCAGAGCTTGAGTGAGCTGTAATTTATTATTATATGCAAAGGATTAATGTAGAGCATTGCAATTTCTGCTTTCATTAATATTAAGATTTATATATTATAACCACTGATAACATGGCAGTTGAGAGAAAAATAAAACTGACATTTTTACTTGTACAATAAAAACATGAATCGCCCAAGACATCGGCTCTAAATAAGGTAGGTTGTGCCAAGCAGTATACATTTACAAGATCTGGCAACTATACATCTTAATTTAATTCAACTGATTTAAAGGTTGGGGACTTGTAGATTGGCAGTGTTGGTATTTGAACACATTACCTTTTAATGTCCAATGTCCAAACACTGAGCACCCCCCCCCCCTTGCACCACTGAAGTTGGGGTGTGAGTCCTGCCACTGCTTTGTGTGTGTTTGTGGTGGGCTGTATGTGCATCTTTGAACTGTCCATGGTGTGTGTTTGTGATTGTGCCTGATAACAATGTTTAGGGTGTTCACTGCCTTGTATCTTGAGTACTTGGGATGGACTCAAGGCTCTCTTTGACCCTGTGTAGGATAAAAGGTTTCAAGAAATAGATTCTTAGTTAAGGGATTTTTAATATTTTGTAAACTTTGAAAGACTTTAAAGGACTTTTAACTATTTGTTTTATTATATGATATATATTTGTATTCGATTTTACTCAAATCTGAGATTTTTTATTATTATTTCTATTATTCTCTATCTTTTTTCCATTGTTTCCATTGTTTGTTCACTGTGTTAAGAAAAGAAATAAAAACATCTGTATTGCATCACACTCATGTAATATATGACAATATGTGAGAACTAAAAAATCTTGATTTTTAGCTTTTAGACTGTCTGACTGTTCTGTCTACAACTTTTTTTTTAATCTGTGGCAATTGTGTGGAAAATAATGTAACTGCTTTGATGTCTTTAACAGCATTTTTACTTCTATCATAACATATCCCTAAATCTTATCAGAACTTTAAGTCCAGGCTGTAAAATTTGCATCATTGTGTCAGAAAGAAAAAAAGCATTTTGCATTCATGCCTATATTGTATAAGGTAAAGGGCAAGTAGGACATGCACATGTCGTGTGCCGGCCTAACTATAGACACTGTCTCGGCATTTAAGAAAGAGATTAGAGATTAGATTCCTCTAAAACCTGATTAAACATTTTAATCATTTCTGTGCTGTATCACTTTTTATTTTAATTGCAAGCCAAGCTTACGTTAATCTAAAAGAAACCAGTCTCTGCAATTCCCTTTAAGTCCTTTTTAAGTGTTTTGAAAAGCTACATTCGAACACATTTATTGGCAAATATTTTTATAGAAATGAACAGTGGTTCATAATGTAGTTTATTTTTAACAATTTTTAATCAATTAGTTGATTTTTATTAATTCTCATTGGCATAATGTGTTAAAAACTTCTTATAATTAGTTGTGGTTAAGGTTGAACTGGAATATACTACAATATAAAGGTCTGGTTTAAGCGTCAGAATTATCAGACAACAAAATTCTGACATTCAGTGACAGCCCCACCCTCTGAGTCTAGTGACATGCCCAGGGTTACGCTACCATTTATCAGGAATTTCTTGGTTATGAAAGTGAATTCAAAGAAAACAATAATGCTGGCGTCGCTACAGATCTTGCTGCCGAGCTACTGAAAATGCATTTTCATGGCGCACTTTTGCAGACAAAAGAGAAATAATTGAGAAAAAAATTTCACCCAAACTGGATTCATTAACAAAGCTCAGGAATGTTTTTGTGCGCTTTTGGAACTATGACCACTAAGAGTGGCTAACAGCTAGATCAAGGATGACTGTAACAGTCTTGGCTGCAGTTCCCCATCTACATTTGTACAATGAGAATGACTTTTATTTTGAACTTTTTTCTTTCTTCCTGTTTTGGTTACTGTGCCACATCCTTCATTAAGATATTCATTTATTGTTTACAGTGTTTCCCATTTGTCCTTTTATTTCTGTTTGTAGAAATTCCATGTGTTTCTGTCTAGTTTTGCTCCGCATTGTATATGGTACTTGGCTAAAGTTTTCTCATTCCGAGTATCTCTGTGTCTGTCGTGATATATTGGTAAAACCAATGCTAGTGCTGTCCACTATGTAGTTTCTAGTGTTTTCTGTTTTGTTTCTCCTTTGTATTTTGGTTTTCTTAAAGCAATTCCCTTTTGTTTATTTGTTAAATCAAAAACCTGTTGCATCTAACTACCCCATCTACCTGCTCTCCTCTGTCAGCAGCCTGTGACAGAACGCAGAGCCCAGACAAGAGATTTTTTTTCCTTTTGGTTTTCCCTTGTCCCTCGTTTATTCTGATCGCGCCTGATTTAGCAGACTTTTTTTTGACAATATGGACCACTTCAAGGCAGTGAAGATGCTGCTGCTACAGCAAGGTGAGACGTCATTGGAGGCTCACACTAGTGATATCCTGGAGCTGGTGCACTTTACCACCTTTCCAGACAGCAATATCAGCACCTTTTTCTTTGTTGAGCTGAACGCCACCACAAAGGCTAAACTTACCCCCCCTCTGCTGTCCTCTGTCAGCAGCCCGTGACAACGACTAACTATTTCCCTGGCTATGTTTATTTTTTAATACAAGTAAAGGGACACAGAATAATTATGGCTTTGACAATCTAAACAGCTGCACTAAGTCACGACAAAAAACGTGATAAGCACTGACTGAAAGCTATTGGAACCAAAAAATAGCAAATGGTAAATTTCTGGAAACTGTTTTATGAATACATACACAAACAATAAAAACAAAACAGAAGATCTAAAATGAGTGAAGGGGTCATGAACTGAGAAATCAAAATGCCCTTGATCTCTATGAAAATAAATATAGAACACTAGTACATTTTATATTTTCATAAAAATTGCATTAAGTAAGAAAGCTGGTGAATCCTAGAAGCGGTGATGTGGTAATTGTTCTGAATAGATGTCTTTCTTTAATATATGCATGTACATTTATACCAAACTTTTCGTATAAACCGCAAAACATTTACAATCAGATTTTTTACATAATAATATAAAATATTCAACTAAACATGAGTTAATTGCTTATGTTATTAATAACTCGATTTAATGACATACAATAAGTTTTTATTTAGATAATATTAAGGTAAACGTGTTAAATTGCAAAATTACACAAGGAGGTTGCCACTGAGTTATGACTATATCAATACATTTAGGCAAATAAAACATGCATGGACGAACAATGCATTGGTAATATGTCTGTGGCACAGCATTTGTGTTGTAAGTCTGATTCTCAACTCGTTGATCCTGGATTAACATTCTTTGTTAATCCTGAATCACCATTTCAATCAACCAATCATAACCATCTGATGTCATCAGCGTGTGCCAACCAAACCTGCCTCAGTCCATTATTAAGAATTTCTTTTTGTTGGTTTGTTTTTATTTAGAGCTGTTTGAGGTGTACCTGTTTGAGGTGTAAAAACTGAAATTTACCATTGTTGAATCTTGCGGAACTGATGCATGTGTACGAATGTAGTAAATGTAGTCTTTTTTTCTAGTTTGAAATACTGACAATGGCCTCATATAAATAAAACACTCTAAACATTTTACTTCAAGCTCACTTTAATGAATATTTTCATTTATGCGTCACATTTTCTGCACAAGCCGTATCATTCTGCTGGACTGTAATAAAATGTAGTAATATTCTTTTTTTTTTTAAATGCTGAATTTGCACAGAGCAAAAGCCGTATAAAGAGGTTTTGACCCTAAACATTTAGATCTGTGCCAGATAAACCATCTACTTGATTTGATTGATCTGTGCTGAATTAGCTTTGGAACCAAATTCCCTAGGACATCATTGCACAAAGCATAAAGTTTACATTGTAAGCTATCAAAAGCTCGAACAGACGTGTGGCAAGAATACAACCTGCCATATTCACTCCTTACAGCATCGGTCTCATACTGATGACTTTGGGTTTCTCTGATATACTTCAACACACTTGGTGGTTTTTCTGTCGTGCTGTGGGTCGTAAGCACAGTGGAACATCTGGTTTTATTGGAGCAATGCAGCCTTGAGTGGGAGACAGAATTCAGTAAAGTGGATTTTCAGCTCGCTAAAAGAGCAGACAGACGCTGCCAGCGGAGACTAATTTGTTGTCAAAAGCATATGGTTAAAGCCTTAATAGGAGGTACTTGGGCTGCAAACCAGCTTAGTACGGCTGTCTCCGATGCCATTTTTTTTTTACTAAAAATAAAGCATAGTTGTTTAAAAGCACACAAAGTCGAAGAAAAAGGTCGGCAGACTTTAAATACATATGTATTTATTTTACCACACATTTTTAATATAACAAAATATATAATCACTGTAAAATTTTGGTTTTTATTTTTTAAAGAATTGGATACAACCCCACCCCTTCAGGGGCTTTTCTTCAGTTTACCAGCAGAGGGCGTAAGTGGTAAGAGGCATTTATGAGAACTGCTTTAACATTACCACCTGCAGAAAACAAAACCTGAAACACAAGAATTCAATATCCATTCGATTGATAACACAGCTTTGGCTAACAGATTGATGTATAAAGGCAGGGCTTTTTTATGTGCATTTTTAGGTTGTAGTTAGAATGCTGTCAGGGCTGCCAGGAATCACAGCGAGGCTGTAAATGGATGTGTCATATCTTTTGAAGGATCTGTTAAACATTTGGGTGAGGAAAGTGTCATTAGAGAGTAAGATCACCTGTGAGTGTTGTAGCACGGCTCATGTTCTTGTGAACACTTTTTTTGTTCATGTAAAAAAAATAATAAGAAATTCACTTGGCTTGGGCATATCAGTTTTACAATTTTAAAATAAAAAAATTATTGTTACTGTGTAGTAGCTATTAATGAGACCTAGATGTTTAATTATGTGCAGTGTAATAATCTAGATCAATGCAATAATTTTCTTTGTCAGGAAAAAAACTACTCATCAATATAAATAAAATTATTACATCAATACAATTCTACCATTTCTTTCTAGATTTGTAGGTTGGGACATTAAATTGAATATGGCATCACACACAAATCAGTTTACATTTTTATAACCCCACCCCTCAGGTAAATCAAATCTGTCTAGGTAGGATGTAGGCAGAATGATCAAACTGTTCCAGTTTTACAGTCGAGGGGCAGAGTAAATGCTAGTATGCAGCCAGAAGACAAGCTAGGAGTGTAAAATGTAAAATCCCACAAGGCAAAGGATAAATTGCTGCACACAATACATGATGAATAAAGCTAGGTCATCGGTTAGCTTAAGAGGTACCTTAACATGCAGGAAAAAACACACCTGAATGATAAACATTGGTTACACACTTAAAGGCGCTGAAAGTGGTTCTTCATCAACATTCAAGTGCTTTCAGAAGCATCTTTTGAGTGGTTTCTGATACATGAGTCAATCAGGGTAATATATTTCACTGTAAGCAAGTCTGGAGTTAGGAGTTTGCTAGGAGTTTTTATTCCGTGAAAATTATGCCAGCTAAAGATATAAATGTGGGTTCATAGAAATTACTGTGGAAAAATAGCCATGTGCATTAAAAGATCATTTTTGCTTATAAAGCAATATAAAGACCAAATCAAAGTATGATGAGTTAAAGAAAATTGAATGATAATTAAAAATCTATATTGGAATTCTGCATAAGGCGGGTAATCTCCTATAGTGCAGGTTAGAAGAATAGAGGATAGAAAGTACTTGCTGTTGTTTTTACTTGGCACCGTTATACAGCATTTCGAAAGAGAAAATAGTGTAAGAAACCACATCCTTCACTCATCCTTTTTTGTTCTTGACAGTAGAAAAGAGCTTTGTCATCTTTAAATCCCGCACGTCAGTCATGGTGTAACCATTATTCGAGTTTTTTTCCTTAGTGTTTTCTGATTATATATTATTTTTTATTGAGATTTGGCAGTCTAGTTCCTTCTCCCACGCATAAATGGATATCAGCTTGGCCCTGAAGCAAAGTAGCAAAACATCAGATTTTTAACAGTTTTTAAAATATGCATCTCAGACATTCCGCTTTGGACCATAGAACATGGTTAACGCTTTAAACCATTGCAAATTTAGTATTGTAATTGTATAATGGTGTTATTAGTTAAAAACAATCCAAGCTTATTTTACTGTATTACCCAGTAAAGAGCTGAGTAAAGGTTATGTTTACATTTGCTGAAATCACAGCACAGGTCAAGTGCAACTAAACGAACATCACCTCCTTATAGACTCAGATTCAGTGCTATGGTGCACTTCTGGGTTCACATGCCAGCTTTTACATTACCATGTTTTCATCAACCAGAAATCTGTTTCAGACTAAACTGCCATTGTGAAAGGCTGTTTAAATGTTCTTAGTAATGAATGATTGTGTATGAGTGCCCTGTACCTCTGTCATGGTTTGATCCCACTTGATTTAAAATATGATTAACATTTTAATTAACTTTATCTTTTTTTGTATTATAGAACATTTCCATTTTGATTGGAGTGCTCTCTTTCAGGATTGCTAAAGCATGAAGGCTTAGAAAAACATCCGAATCTGTTACAAAAATCTGGCTTACTGTTTACAGCAATTCACATACAATACATTTATATTATGTAAAATTATGTTCAACACATTCAGTTTTTGAATGATATACAGCTCAGTTTATTTTAATTGTACATCAGGCAATCTGTTTATGATTTGATTTAGACTACGCATCAGTCTGAAGAGGTCTATCTTAAAGGAGGCAAGGATAATCTCACTTTAATAATCTTGTGCAGATTCTTTCTGATATTTGTGAATTTTTTTTTTTGAGATTTGTTTTTGATACAATTAATTGAAAGAAGGTGCATAATAAAGATTAGCACCAAAACATGTAGTCTATCAAAGCAACAGCTGGAGCTGGTATTAGTTAATGCCACCATGCCTGGACGAATTTAAAATGATCGTGCTCAACTGGTGGCAAGGAATCAGTTTGAACTGAAAAAAATGTCTCTCTTTACTCCCTATGGACAATAAGATAAGGAGAATAAAGGTTTCTAACTTTAAATCTTCTCACCAAATCTTTCTCTGTGCATATAATCATACTATACTGTTTGAGTTGCTTAGTAGCTTCAAAGAGCAGTTATGCAACGTATGCAACCTTTACAGGTGCATTTATTCTGCAAATGGGCGGCCATTTTCTGGGCTGAAGCCTGATTTGGAGAGCTTGAGCTGACATTTTGGTGAGCTAAATGTAAAATGAGAAACAGAAAGGAGGAGAAAACAAGTAGAAGGTGGGGTGACACAGACAGACAGGGAGAGGCAAGCAGCAGCTAAAAGAGGGAAATGGAGGGAGAGCGAAAGGGAAGGGGCAAGTGTGTGTACTTATTTTTAAATAGCAGAACACTTCACTGGGGCTTAATTGCCTGCACAGCCCACTGACGTTAAAGTCTATATAAAAAGTCATTATATTGCATACTTACACTAACGTAAAAAATACCAGACAAAAAAAGGAATAGACAGGCTGAACAAATGGGAACTCGTTACACGCTGTCAGTATTTTTGCCCAAATTTAATGTTCATTTCATTTTCATTTGTGGCATTTGGCAGATGCCCTTATCCAGAGTAACTTACATTTATCTCTTTTATAACTGAGTAATTGGTGTTTAAGGGCCTTGCTCAGGGGCCCAGCAGTGGCAAGTTAGTGGTGCTGGAAATCAAACCATGATCTTTCAATAAGCAAAACAACAACTTAACCACTGCGCTACCACTTCCCCTAATTTAGTATTGACTTATTTGCTAGCTACGGTATATGTCTAGAATCAGAAAATGTGATGCGCTACTCCATATTTATGAGCTATCATAAGAATCCCATTCATCATTCAACCTACAACCCAGGACTTGTATGCTTGTTTTTGGACTCCTAATATTACAAGAATTGCACCTCATTTTAATAGGGCACTTGTTTAGACCAATAGTACTTACTGCTGCATACAATATTATGTATTATTAAAGATGTGTTGGTTATTTTTGTAGGAGTAATGCCAGTTCCGGACCAGTCCTGCGACAGTGAGAACTCCAGCATGCTGAGCCCAGTACTAAACGCCTCCAATGGGGATGGATCTGAGACAGAGACAACGTCTGCTATCCTGGCCTCCGTCAAGGAGCAGGTAATTTGGGTTTTAATGGTTAATTCGCTGTTAGGAACAACAACCGTAGCAATGACACTGAACACCCACCGAGGTCTTTTATTGGTTATCTATCCCTGTGTACTACACTGAATTACTTGCATTACTATGATTACCCAGATAACCCAGTCATAGTGTCTAACCACAGCATTCAGCACCATGTTATTTTATTTTCAAACACTTTTGCTGACAAAGTTTTCAGTGCTGTCACTGCATGCTGTAAATAATAATTAAGTGGGCCATACCATTCCTGAAAACCCATGCAGCATAGAGTTTATACAGTGAATTAAAGGTGCACAAAGCAGTTGAATGTGTGTGTGTGTGCACAAGATGCCTCTTGCAGGATTTTAGAGGCCCATTTTTGTTACATGTCTGCCGTATGTCTGTTGTTAATAAATAAGTTTAAGTAGAGGTATGGAGATGCAGAAGATCAATTTCGGATACTTACCACATTAAAAGAAATACCTGTATTGCTATTTATTTTAGTTAGCTAATAGTGTAACCGTAGCTGAATATGTAAAATCATTTAGATGCAGATTAAGGGCTTTAGTTAATGCTTACTGGATTTTTTTCAGTCTCAAGAAAAGTGCAAATGAAAGTGAGTGGCAGCTCTATAAATGGAAATACCTTATCTTCCACTTTTTTTGCTCACTATAGCTATTATCATCGAGGCTTTTTTTGTGCAGAATTACTGCATCCTGTATGCATTTTTTTCAACACCATTCTGTATAACCTGTTGTGTGTGAAAAACTTAAACCAGTATGTCGGGCAGCACCATGCAGGCCATGGTCACAGTCATTTAATTATGTTGGTATGAATATAAACAGAAGCTATTGACTTATGGTAAAACACCGTAAAACATTGTTTACCAGGTTCCAGTTATTTTATAATACATATTGGTACGTTCAAGTTAGCGCTCATACAGTTATTCTTTAGGGTCACTTCTAAAAATAATGGTACACAAAGCAAATTCTACTGTTTTTGTTGCACTAAAGACATTTAAGTTCGAATTATAAATGTGAGAAGCTACAACAAAATTGTAGCTTTTCTGTGCATCTTGCTTGCAATATCAAATTAGACCACTGACATCACCACAATGTTGGATTCTGTATTAGATGCTTTTCCAGGTTCTTTAAATTAGAGCTTTTCCATTTGTTTTATCCAATGCTTAACTTATTTTTATTATCAAACCCAAATGACTTCAATGTATAGCAAAAACTAAATTTACCTCGTGACTTTAAGTGAGAACTTTATTCCTTATCTATAGTAGATAAATACAGCTCTCTTTTCTTCGTATTGTATTGACATTGTTGTATGTATAGGATTGAATGCTTTAACAAAAGGCAAAGCAGAGTTCTTGCCGAAAGCATTTATGTAACTAGGAAAGTCATAAACAGGAGGGATAGACAACTGATTTGGCTTTAGTCTCTGTGATTAATTCTCTGAAGAATAGATAGAGCTGCTGTCACAGATCACTTAGCTGTCTGGCTAAATTAGGAGTGCTTTAAACTAACATCAACCAACACCAGCAAATTAACTTGGCAGTTTGTGAGAATGTGTATAAATCTGATAATGCTATTTGCTATTTCTCATGTAGTAAAAAATGACACACGTTTATGTGTTAGGAAGACTTAAAGTATGAGAGACTTTAAAGACTTAAAATGCTGTACAGAGAATGAATTGATCCTGACAAGGCCTCCTTTTCTCGTCCATATTTAGCCTCATCTACCACTTTTAACCACAGAACAGGAAAAAAACTAACACACTCTCAGGGTTTGGGATCGACATAGAGAATAGTAAAGTAGGCCAGAGCCATAGGCTGCTATTGGCCAGTCTAAAAGCTCTCTTATTAGAGAAGATAGATAAAAATGTCAGCCATATTATTTTGCTACAGGCCTCCTATTTTCTCTCTCTGGCTCAAAGAAGAGCCAGACTTATGACTATACCTGACTAGACTATGTGCTTTTTTATTTATTACATTCAAGTACTGGTAATTATTTATGGATAGGTTTGACTGTTTTGCTATAATGCAAGTTTTCATATCAGTTCATAATATTGGCATTTATTTTGTTTTGCTGTGTTACAATCGGTCACTATTCTGTTAGTTAAAAGAATTTTAATTTGGTTTTAAAGGACTCTTTGGTATTATTATCAGTAACAATATGGGAAAAATAAATTGGAAAAGGAGGTTATTAGCTAAAAATGTAGTAGAACCATACCGTAATTATTTATTATAACTGAAATTTCCACCCACTAAAACCAGATTTGCATTACTTTTTATAAGAGAAGCTTTCTCGTCACAAAGTGGCGTAGCGTGGACTTGTAAACCAGGGCCTTCTGTAAGCAGCTGTAAACCACATCCACAAATCTTACACATCTCTGTTACAGCTAACGCAGCTACAGTATATACAAATAATGCACATATTATGCCTGACTGACATTATATGGTGCTCGGAGCTGCATTGGTGAAGCTGCTAAGACGGTCAAAGCCAGAATAATTTTCTGTTCCCTGACTAAGCAATTAAAAACTAAACACTGCAAACAAAAAAGTTTGTTGCGCTCTGTGCTAGCTGTTACTCATAGTTACTTTAAAAAAGCGCATAAAACCTTTTGTTGGCCTTTGTTAGTGAATCTAGTTTAGATGTAAATCTTGCTTTCCCAATTATTTCTTGTGGTTTGCAAAAGGGCAGCTTAAAAATGTTTTGGGTTTTTTTTTAGTAAATCGGCTACAAGATCTGGTGTAGCAGTGCCAGTGACTGTGGCTGTCATTTACTTTTTTATTGAGTTACACAATTTCCTGACAATCTCTGGCAGTATTACTGGGCACGCCGCTAGACCCATAGGGTGGGCTGTCACTGAATGTCAAAATTTAATTGGCTGGTAATTCTGCCACTAATACTTGTTACAAATCAGATGTGACATTTTTCAACTAAAGTATAGTGCTATCTGTAGTTCTAGCTTAGAACTTTTTAATGTAGGATATTTTAGTTCACCCACAACAAAACTAATCTTTAGCATTTTATGGACATTACACAGAAACTTTACAAGAAAATTATAAATAAATAATCCTAAAAAAAACCCCATTTTTCTTTTCCTGCTGGCCCACCACTGTTGTCACATATACATTACAGACCAGTAAAATAATTTTCTTTTAGTTCAAAGCACAAGGTCCACCATGATACATCACCCTAGAGCGGATAGGGTTAACAGTCTTAAATTCATACGCTTAAGCCACCACTAGTTTAAGGCACTTTTTCTTCTCCTTTCGCTGCATCATCTTTCTCCACCCTAACCCTATTCTCTACATCCTCTTAACTCACACCCACTAACTTTATGTCCTCATTTATCGCATCCGTATACCTCCTCATTATTAATAAAATGGACGACTTAAGTAGACGTATAACTATTAGTCACAAAATAATTACAATTTCTGGTTTTTAAAAACACTCAAACAATACAATATTTTAAATTACATTAATAATTTACTTAAAAAGAATCATTCTACGTTAACCAATAGAGGACATTGATCTAGACAATAAATAAAGAGTGTTTACCAGTTGGCATAATCTGGCAAACGCCTCTATTTGTTGTTTATTTATACTTTATTTATACTTTCAACTTAAGTGCGGTTATTCTGTGAAGATGTTCTGTGTGACTGTCACAGAAGTAGTTTTTTACCATTGCTTCAAAAGTGACTGAAGAGAATGTGTAAAATATTCAGGTGCCGTCAGTGTGTGTATGTGTCTCTCGAACAATGCTACACTCCCACGCTGTATTATAGGTAAGGCATTTGAGTGGCACAGGTAGGTATGCTTTTATATCTTCAAATGGGGCATGTGGTAAGTGGTAGTTCAGTTGTTAAGGTCTACAGGTCAGAAGGTTATAGGTTCAAATCCCAGGACCATAAACAGGGTCTCTACCTTTACCCTTCTTAGTTGTATAAATGTAAGTTGCTTTGGATAAGGGTGTCTGCCAAATGCTGTAAATGTAGAATAAACTGTACAGAGCCATATGCAGATATAAAATGTAGAATTTTTCTGTTTAATTATTCTTCGCTACTGATGGTCAACAATGATCAAGTTTTAAATTAACCCGAGGCCATTTAAAGAGGCTGACATATAAGTAACCTGGCATTAGTGCTTCATTAGTTGTTTAGCAGGTTAAATTAGGAAAGTGTCAGATACCCTGAGCTATTAGGAGCCATTAGCAGCCTTTTGTGAGTAGACAGAGAGAGAAGATGGAAACTGTAGCCATCCTTTTAAAATGGCAGCTCTGCTAATCACAGTCTTTTCTCCTGTGTTCAGATTTTAAAATTGTCAGATAAAGTGCTTGAGGAAAATGGCTATAGGTCTTTAAAAAACTTCACTGTTTCATTACATTTAAATGAGTGTAATTATTTAAAATTGATATAATTGATCTATACTAAAACCTAAGGCAAAGCAAAAACCCTGAACTACTTGGCAAGTTTTTACATCCCTTTCCTCTGAAGTCTCTCTGTTCTGATTATATAAAACATTAATTCATTAATCAATTCATTTATCTGTTATACCCACTTATTTCCTAATTCGGGGTCATGGGGATATGATGGAGCCTATCCCAGCTGTCTCTGATGACGCAAAAGGCAGGAGGGGTACACCCTGGGCCATCACAGGGCCACACACACACACACACACACATTTACCTTTATGGGAAACTTAGAATCACCAATCAACCTAACATACATGTTTCTGGACTGCTAACACTAACAATCAAATCTCAAACACACTCAGATGTTTTTCTAACAGGTAATCTCTGTGGTTATTTTCTACCATTTGAAAGCAGTGCCTTTGAGAATATTCTGTGCTTTAACATTTTATGTTTATGTGCATGCATTATTTAGGTAGGAATAAAATACAATACAATCCCGTTTTGCTTTTGGGTGGATGTTCTACATTTTGGTAAGGTGTCAAAAAAAATTTATGACGTGTCTGGATTTAGTTTTGTGTTAAATAGATATGAACATTTGCAAATGTTTTAAATAAACATTTGTTCATGAATATGTTGTTTGTAGGTTTCACAAAATAGTTGTCATTTCTTGAACGAGAGCGGATATGAGGAAAAATATTTGGACAGTGTGTAAATTGTGGTTTTACAATAAGGTTAAAGTGCTCATAGATAATTATAATAATTATAATATAATAATAATAATAATAATAATTAATCGGGTTCAAATAGGCGTCATTTTGACACTTACCGCTATGTTTTTCAGGTTGGAATTCTTGTGCGATGTGATGTCACTGCGTTTTTAGTTCACACAGCACGACTCACATTATAAAACAATTTTTTTGACATATTGGAGTATTTAAACAATTCATATAAACTAATTATTTAAAACATCTCATATTTATTACCATTTGACAGTAACGCAGGAATGCCGCCAAATGTAGCGAAGTAAAAGTAAAGGTTTTTTGATAAAAATGTACTTGGGTAAGAGTATAACTACACATCTTTAAATATACTCTAAAAGTAAAAGTTACCCAAAATATTTACATAAATAAATGTAACAAAATAAATGTAACTTGTTACTACCTATGCTTATGTATATTTTATGTTAGAGGAGCGTTTTCTCTGGTGTAGCAGGGGATTTGTTGAAAATTGCAATAGTAGTAATAACCCTGCAGCAACCTAACAACGCAGCATATTGATGCTCTATAGCCATTCAGTTCTTTAACCTTTTATATGTTTTTCCTAACATTGCAGCAGTTTGGCCTAAGGAATCTGCATGTATCTCATTATTTTTATTGTTGTTTTTTCAGTTGCAGCATTGCAATAGCTAATTTAGAAAGTGCAGATTTATCGCGCTAATATATTCCAACAAGATCCTTTTTGTTAAAATGGTACAGATTTCATGTCGTTATAACTCCAACCTTTTCTCTTTATTTCATAGCGCTTCTTTCGGCTGCACTGCTTCCAGCACGTGTATTTGGACGCTAGATTTTTTTTGTCCAATCAGAATTCAGTTTCTATGTGCTGCCATGTTAATCCAATCTGCTAAAAGCCTTCAGAATCAGTAGTGGTGCCTATGTAATTTAAACTATACTATCAGTGGCAAATTGTTTATTGGTTAAAGACTGTTTCTTTAACCAATCAGATTTTAAGTTCACCTTCCATAGCCAGCTAGCTGGCTTACCATAACATCAGCATTTTTCCGTCTGTTGATTTGTCGATTAAAGTAACAGCCAACTTCAATAAGCGAAACGCTTCTGTACAGGTGAATTAGGATTTTTACATCCACAATGGCTGACAGAAGAGGAGAAATTAACTTTGTCTTGGACATAATTTTCCAGAAAAATTAGACATCATGAGGGAGAGTCGGCTAACCCAAAAGATAACTAGCCCAGAGAAGAGTTTGTTCGCCACTTCCAGATCAGTTCAACTGAACTGTTAAGATTGCTTACAGTCTTTAAATGTATTATATATTTTATTTAAATTGGTTATGTTTTTGTGATGTTATTAGATAAATATTGATTCTCGACTGCTCCAGATAATTTACGTGGCACAGTTGAGGTTGTAGTGTAGAAGTTAAAGTTGTCATAAAAAATTGTTTTCACTCTCAATATGCCTCTCTCTGTAATGCCACGATGTGTTATATTGTGTTTTTGTATAGTATTGATGTTTCTATAATTGCAACATGATCGTGGTGGTATTAAGAGGTGTATTATTCGGGTCCCCACTGGGGCCCAGGTACCAAATGCACCGCCCGCCAATGCATGTAAAATCGCACTATACTTCCCATTTGCATCTTTAGGGTGAATAAACATAGCTTTTCAGGAATGTTAATATATAACCGGATATAACTGGAAAATATACATGTAAAATAGTTCAGCTGATAAAGTAAATAGCTTTAACAAGGAAGTATTTACTGTCTATTTAGAGCATCTGAACGGTTTGGAGAGAAAGCTGCAAGAGTGTGCCAACAACCTTTGAAAGCAGCACTGGAAACTAATGTTTTACAAATCATCTAAATGCCAACAGTAGGGCTTTGTGGCTTAGTTGCTGAATTCTGTACAAAATAGGAAGACTCAACAGGTAAACAGCCTTTAATTACCATGTGGGGAGCCAGTTGTGGACCAGATCATCATGTCCTAAAGAGAACCACAACCAATTATTTAGTATCTTTTAAAGAATAAAGGGCTGTCCTTACCTCTGCCAGGTGGATGCACATGAGGGGACCACTTTTACCCAGTACTCCTGAAGCCTTTATAGGGAAAATTGATCTCGCTCTGGTGAGAAAAAAAATCCCCAGCTAAGAAATGTTCAGCATTATTAGTGGGCTATTGATAAAACTCTTTCTGGTGAGACAGGATTTCTTAGTGTTTGGGGTTTAGTTGCATCCTCTGACACATCTCTCAAATATTTGCAGCTCCATTAAACATTAGGGGAAAATAATGATGTGGAGTCACCATCCATCCAAGTATTTTCAAAAGAAGCAGGCGCTGGTCTGTGACTGAAACTCAGTGGAAATCCACTGTGTGTGGTGGGAAACCTGCCTCATGCCAGTTAACTATCTAATTTGCCTTCTACTCATAATATAAGACAGTGGGTGGGTGTGGTCTGGTGGAGTGCTCTTTGGTTAGAGTGAACAGGGATTCAGTATCGTAATGGCAGTGGCCATCAGAGATATCTATGTATTACCTTCCAAATTGATTGGAGTACCCAATTTAGAAAAGAAAGTCACAAAAAACAGCTTTTGTTAGGCATTAAACAAGCCAAGAGATATGAAACACTCCTGTAGCTACACAGCTTGTACTGAAGTGTGTACACTGATGTAAGTACCAATTGAAAAATCATATTTGTATTTTTTGTTGAAACCTATAGTAACACATTATTGGCTGTTTATAATGAATAGTAACAAAACCTTGTGCCAAGAAGGCATCCTCAAGTTGTGTATGTAACCCTAGTTCTTAGACAGAACAAGACGCTGCATTGAACCACTTTGGAAACGCCCTTTTAAAACCTTGGCATGATGTGTAATCCATTCAGTTAAGACATTCAATTGAGACACATTATGTAATGAGCGGGTGAAGTGATAGACCATGAAGTAATGGTATGTAAGCATGTGTCCCGCCGCGGTAATACATTTATCGCAGTATAGCAGGCAGTGGCGGGTGGTGTATTTGGTACCTGGGCCTTCAGTGGGGACTTACCCAACTGATACAACTCTTGATACCACAACTGTCACGTCGCGATTATAGAAATCATCAATATTATACAAAAATGCAATATAACCCGGCGTGTCTTTACAGAGACTAAGACATTTCATGTATCAAGAATTGAAACTATTTTTATTGAACAAGAAAACCCTGTTAACTCAAACATCTACACTACAACCGCAACTGTGCCACGTAGTCTGGACACATCTGCAACTGCACATCATCTGGAGTTCACAATCAATATTTATCTAATAACATGACAAAAATATTAAAGATAAAAATAAAATATATAGGCTGTAAGCCAGCGTTACTGTTCGTCAGAACCGGTATGGTGAGGGGTAAGACAAGCTAGTTAGCTTCGGAATTGGCCAAACTCTCCTCACAATGTCTTTTTCCGAAAGTCCGGAAGTTTCTTTCAAATCCGCCTTAAAAACATTTTTTTGGATTGATTGAGATCAAGTCAATTTCTCCTCCTCCGTCAGCCATTGTGGGCTAATTCACCTGTACAGACGCATTTCGGTATTGGAACTGGGCTGTAATAATTTTACTCTGATTGACCAATTAGAGGAGGTGGCTGGGGGATGGAGGCGGCTTTTTAAGGGGGGGAAACCGGTCCCTGGGCGCAGCATCTGGACGCACCAAATTGATGGTACATAATTACAAATAAATTTCAGAATGAAATGTTTTCCCCAATTATTTCCTTTAAGTTTCTTCTTTGCCTTTATTATTTTACTTTTTTCATCCTCTTTATAACCTAAAAATGTGTGAATATTTTCACTTTGTGAAAGTAGAAGGTGACAGAGATAGGCCTAAAGGAAGAAACCAGTACTGCAATGCTTCACCCTCAAAAGCAAACCTCGAGCACATCCTGTGATGAGGAAGGATGGTTATATGGAAGTATGTGTCCATGAGGTCCATTGTAACAAACCAGTCCTCGGATCTGTGTTGCAACCAGCTTGAAGGTCTTTTTGAACTGGAGCCTTCTGAAAGCCCGATTTAAAGGTAAAAATCTAGAATCTAACGCATCACCCATCCTTTTTGGGAAGTATGAGGTATCGGCTATAAAAGCCAAACTACACTTGGTGAGGAGGCACCTTCTCTGTTGCTACTTTTTCCAAGGGTTTCCAAGTGTTTACCTTTAGTTTCATGACTGAAGAATGTTCGGGGCCAGGTGTGAGTGGAGCCCACTGTCTGAAATGAATACTATAGAACCGTGCTCTAAAAGTGAATTTTAAAGTAGCACAAGTGGTAAGCACTAGGCATTATGTACTGAGTAGAAGAAAATACAGAAAGTAAAAATCAGGCTAATGAACATTTTACCAGCATTTACAATGATGTTCTTTATATTAAATGGAATAACACTAAGGGTGGTGAAAATAAGGGGTCTGTCCATATCTTTCAAAGATCAGGACACCTCTTGATTTGACAGTAGTTCAAGTTAAAGAAGGTTTATTGTCATTTCAACCATATATAGCAGATGCAGTACACAGTGAGATGAAATAACGTTTCTCCAGAAACCCATGGTGCTACACAAAAACACAGAATTACACAGACAACAAACAACAAAGGGCTACTGAACAGAACAAACATAAAGTGTATGTGTGCAACCTGGTGCAAAAAGTAGTCAGTAGTAGACAGTAGTCAGAGGTCGCAAAAATATTAGCTTTATCTTGTTTTTATGTGGTTCGTCTTAATTAAACCAGTGGTAATGATTGACAGCAGTTTTTATTACTATATAATGTTTAAATTTTTCAGTATTTTGGGTTCCTTAGGTGTTATACTAATAGTTTATCAAGTTTTTTCAATTTTCTTCAATTTTTAAAAATAAAGAAATACCGCAAAATAATATTTTTTAAAATAATAAAATAATGGAGTGAATTTGTGGCATAAGTGGCATGAATAAGTGTAAGTGGAATAAGTGGCATGCCAATTCAACACAGTACAATCATATCATATTTTTTTAAATACATTTTTATTTGGCTATTTAGGTTAGTAACAGAAGACAATATGACATGTCGGTTCTGCCCTAAGGCCATACAACATTCAATTCAATTCCGTTTTATTTGTATAGCGCTTTTTACAATGGTGATTGTCACAAAGCAGCTTTACACAATCGAAGAAATTATAAAATGACAATGAAACAGAAATCAGTTTGTCCCTGATGAGCAAGCCGAGGGCGACGGTGGCAAGGAAAAACTCCCTGAGATGGAAATAGGAAGAAACCTTAAGAGGAACCAGACTCAACAGAGAACCCATCCTCATTTGGGTGAAAAACAGTTAGCAGGAATTATGTGGTTACATTGTGTGTGTGTGAGCAACTTAAATCGTAAGTCCTTAGAGAACATCTTATTTCGACAGCAGATGCAGAGTACCACAGTAGAGACACTTGGAAGTAAAGACGCGCACAAATTATCTAGGTTAATTAATCTAGTGGCCTCCTGGTGTATAGTGGCACCCACACTTTCACACAACTGGCCTACATTGTATTCACTGAGTTAAAAGAGACTAAAAGAGTTAAAAATGTTCATTTTTGAAACAAAGTAATATTAGTATTATAAAGTACAATACACACTCACAAAGGAAAAGAAAGACAGAGAGAGAAAGAGAGAGAGAGAGAAAGAGAGAGAGAGAGAAAGAAAAAGAGAGAAAATACTAGTGCTTGTTACAAAAGATAAAATTAAATAATTATGGTCCCCCCTAGACATCTTTTCTTTTATCACACACATATGTGATAAAAGTATCTATTGTCCACATTTTCTATGTAGCTCTACCAGTGATAATTGCCTACATTAACTGTCGCAATATGTTAATACAAGAAAGAGACAGAAGACGGGGTGCACACCAGTGTATTTTACTATTCAGTTATTCTGTATTTAGTTGGGGGGGGGGGGCAAAATGGGGAATTGCACCCTCAGATCTGATTTGTGCAACTTCATTTTATTTCATTTTTATATTTATTATTTAAAAGTTTCAAAATAAGGCTTTACAAAAAATAACTAATTAACACTGAATTTTGTATACAGAAAGCTGGCTGAAATAAACTCCAAATTGTAAAAGAATATATAGAAAATATTTTTAGGTTTTGTCTTTTCCATATTATTTTATGGGCAACAGAACTATGCGTCTCCCAACAAAGTCTAGATGAATAATTTGGATGGGTAACAATTTCTATTGGCTGCATGTGTGTGCTGCGTGCATCTCATTTAGCGCTGCTCATTGTGTAAGGTCAGTGGTGAGTAGTGCGATTCTCAAAAAAAAAAAATGTTCAAGTTTCATTCATAGTAACAAAAAATGTCAACTATATATTTGTAATAAATGATAACCTTTTGTTGACTTTGTGGTGATAGGTGAAAAAAAGGTAATAAATGTAGAAGGACAGTGGCGGCTTAAATGGTTAAGGTGCTCAGTTGTTGATGTGGGTTAAAGCCTCACCACCGCCAGCCAGCCACTATTGGGGTCTTGAGCAAAACCCTTAACCCTTCCTGCTCCAGGGGAGCTGTATCATAGCCTGACCCTGCGCTCTGACCCCAATTTACTAAGAAGGGATATGCAAAGAAAGAATTTTACTGTGCTGTAAAAAGTATATATGACAAAATAAAGACGTTTACATTAATTATATCTAAATTTTAAAATATAAAGTTTAAATATTAATGGTTTTGTCTGTTTGGTTACTTTGGCAGTATACATGTGCATAGAAAAATGCAGTTATATGAGAGATTAGAGAATGTTTTGAGTTTTCCTTCCATTTTCCTCTTCCTCTTATAAACCAAAACGGCTAAATGTAATTGAAGCTGAGATACAGGATAACCTGCTGCTTTTATCAGCAAATCAATAGTTCATAACTCCGTATTCTTCTTTACATAATTCTGAGTTGTCAGTCTAAGTGTATTATAGGACACTCGCTGTTTCCTTTGGTTCTTTTCTCTGTTGTGTCTTTATATTATGTTTATACCACAGGGTTTTATTAAGTATCCTATTGCCATGTCCTTAAAAATCTAAATGTGGGCATTTGAGGATAAAGTATGAAAGTATAAAATGATCAATGCATCATTATTATTCAGAGGTCATGAGCAAGGCTGTTTTGGTCTTAACCACTGCAGGCCATGCGGCTAAACATTTTGGGCATAGCATGGATTTTTTTTCCCCCTCACACCTTAAGGGTCTCATTAGTTTCTTAAGGCTCTTGTTAGTCAGAAAGAACAGAGACAGTAATTGCAATAATTTGTAGACCTGTGACTGGCCGTCGCCTCTGGACTTCTTGAACTGGAGGCTATATTTACTCAGCTTCTGCCACTGAGAGCCCAGCTATTGTAGTTTACTGAAGCATAATAGGCATTCAGCATCTTCAGAGAGAGAGAGAGAGAGAGAGAGAGAGAGAGAGAGAGAGAGAGAGAGAGAAAGAGTGAGTGAAAAAGAGAGCGAGAGAAAGAGTGAGTGAGTGAAAGAGAGAGAGAGAGAAAAAGAGTGAGTGAGTGAAAGAGAGAGAGTGAGTGAGTGAAAGAGAGAGAAAGAGGGAGAGAGTGAGTGAAAGAGAGAGAGAGAGAGAGAGAGAGAGAGAGAGAGAGAGAGAGAAAGAGTGAGTGAGTGAAAGAGAGAGAGAGAGCGTGAGTGAAAGAGTGAGTGAGTGAGTGAAAGAGAGAGAAGAGAGTCTGAGGGTGAGTGAGTGATGAGTAGGAAGAGAGAGAGGGGCTGAGTAGAGTGAGAGAAAAGAGGGGGAGAGAGAGAGAGAGAAAAGGAAAGAGAGAAGGGAGGAGAGAGAGGAGGAGAGAGCTTGAGTGAGTGAGTGATGAGTGAGTGAGTGAAAGAGAGAGAGGGGGAGAGTAAGAGAGAGAGAGAGAGAGAGAGAGAGAGAGAGAGAGAGAGAGAGAGAGATTGCTTAGAGGTCAGAGTCAGACTGAGCGGCAAATGGCGTCAGAAAGGAGTCAGAAAGGAGGCAGGCGATTTTACTTTAGTAGGCGGACCTTTTGAAAGGCAGCGCTGCATAAATAATGGCGAAGGGGCTCGAAATTGTCTGTTGCCATGGAGACCTTTGTGCCCGAGCGCGCTGTTCGGCTTGTGTGAGGCTTTTTACTCTCTCTCCCCGCTCCGCGCTTGATAAGTGGATGTTGGAACAGTGTGCAGATCGGAAGCAGGTCTGTTTGCTGCTACACACTGCGCTCGGATTTTCTTGCTTGGAGTTTGCGGCGCGTGCAGGTAAGCGGTTGTAGAATATTCGCTCGGATGAAGCAACAGGTGCTCAGCACGCGCTCGCGCACTGTTTGTTGTACTGCTTGTTGGCACAATAATGTAGACCTAATCGGTTATAATGCGCGCTTTTTTTCCCAGATAAAATCGATTGAAATTTAACTAGTTGTCGGCATCTTGTTTGTTTTTGCGTGACAACCGCGTCTGCTTTGGTCTAAACACACCGAGTGAGAGGGCCGGAGAAAACTAGTTAAACACACCAAAGCCTCGAAATAATGTTTTATACACACCACCAGTTCTGCGTTAATTTGATTATCTTGTAAATACTTTTCTGTGGTGTGAGTTTGCTCCATCCTACAGTGGCTAGATTCGCTGTGTGTGTGTGTGTGTGTGTGTGTGTGTGTGTGTGTGTATAAGGAGCTCTTGTTCAACAAGTTCAATAGACATTTGTGTAGCCCTCATCTGGGTTTAAGCCCAGAAGAGCAGGTGATGAATTCCCCTGCTCTCTTACACGAGAGAGAGAGAGAGAGAGAGAGAGAGATCAATATTTTCTATTAGCCATAGTATTAGTGGAAGCATATTTCTTGTTTTATCTCTACTGTGTTTTAGTTACACTTTCTATTTATTATCAGTAAATTTTAGTTCAGTTTTTTTAAAACCAGTAAAGTTTTGTTAAACTAAAGAGCAGGGGTCGACCTTGTGAAGGTTCATTCCTTTCGTTTTAAACCCCTCTCCCTCCACATGCTTCTCCTTCCAGTTTTTATTTTGCTTCCAAAAGGCCAAAAATACTGTTTTACAATTAAAAAATATATTATTATTGTTATAAATATTATTATTATTATTATTATTATTATTATTATTATTATTAGGAGACCCCAAATTTTTAGACACTACGCCTCCTATGGCTTTCGAGCGACATGCAGGTAGCTGTTCAGTCTATTCGGACTATTTCAAAATTCCGGTTATGGAAGCTCAAAGTGGCCTTTTCTCCCATTGACTGCCAATATAGTTATACTTGCAGAGCTTTTTAAGGGACTGTCCACCAAACTCAGTGGGTTGCTTCACAATGTTCAGACTGATAAGGGGCAGGTTTTCCAAATGGGTTGGAATTTCAGTTTTTCCAGAAATAAAAAATTAAATCTTATTTGCTACCATTATAAATTTAAACACATGTGACCTATCAAAACACTCAGCGCAGTAACATAAAGTGCATAATGGGTATAATAGTGACATCTTGTGATGCCAGATCACACCACAGCCATGCCCACCCAAAATGGGCAGGGTCAAAAAGTTAAAGCAATATGGCTATGTGAGCACAAAAGGGAAGTATGATGGGATTATAGTGACATGGCTATCTGACCTCACCCCCGATCACCCCGATGGGTCAAAAAAGTTTAACCTTTACCCCCGATAAGATGGGTCATGTCACAAGCAAAATGCTCAGCAAAGTTTATGGTCATGTCAATAGCAAAATGCTCAGCAAAGTAATGGGAAGTGCATGATGGATATTGTGGTGACATCGTGTAATGTCAGATGACATCACGGTCATGCCTACCCAAAAATAAAAGGAGTCATAAAGTTTAACAAATATGACTATGTATCATATCAAAATTCTCAGCACAGTAGAGAGACTGTATCACTATACATGCATAATGCATATTATAGTGATGCCACCAAAAATAGTCAAAAATTTATACTGTCATGACTAAGTAGCATCTCTCAGCTCAGGAATTAATAATGGGTGATGTCAGGTGACATCACAGTGATGCAATGTGAGTCACATCACAGCCAAACTCGGAATAGTCGGTTTGTTTTTTTATGTAACGTATCAAAACGTTCAGCACAGTAACAGAAAATGCTTAATGGATATGTTAGTGAAATTATGTGGTTTCAGGTGACATCATAGCCACGCTCACCTAAAAAAATAGAAGTCAAAAATTTACATATATAGTATCTATATGACCATGTGATGTGTTAAAATGTACTGTGCCTCATGTATTATTATCACAGGCTTAACTATCCAGCATTGTTTCAAACCAACATCAAAGTTTGTTGCTACTTCACAAATGTAGTTTACTTTGTCCCTCCTTTTCTCTTTCGGTCCCAACAATCAGAATAGTAATATAACTATCACCTCTATGTTATGGACAGGATATTAGAGAACAAAAAGTAACAGCCATAATTATAGTAACAAAAAAACCATAGAGAATAATTAAGTACCGCTCTCTCTCTCTCTCTCTCTCTCTGTTCCTAGAACTGTTCCTAGTATCATGACAGGCAAATATATACTGTTAAAACACTGCTGTCTTTCATTTCTCCTAAAGGGATAAGCAGTGTGTAGGTGTTGGTTAAATAGAAAATTCAAAGGTGTGATTTTAAAAATTATCAAATGTATTTCAGGCAAGGTTTGACTTTGTATGTCTCTCTCTCTCTCTCTCTCTCTCTCTCTCTCTCTCTGTCTCTCTGTCTGTCTCTGTCACATGTTTTTTTCTTTCAAAATTTGGCAAGTGTGTCGGTACTACAAGCCATGCCAAGGATCCCATTTTAATAAACACTAACTAACAACAACATTACAACATCCATTTAAAGATCAGGTCAGGATGGTAGTACCCTTCTGTCACACCCTTTGAAATTAATAATGCCCCTATTTCAAGTAGTGCACCTACAATGAAAAGAGCTAATAAGGCAATCACTAATGTAGTCACTGCTCTAGGATTACAGTTAGGTTAAGCATTTGAATCTACTAAGATAAATAATTTTCTTATCTTTACATTAAAACATTGACATAATTTCAGACGCTATCCTTAAGAACCCAGGGAATGCTAGTAGAATTTTTTTTGGAATGGCGTAGCGGCGCTGGCCCAAGCATTTAGGGGTGTCCTAAGATGAATTTTATTTGAGTTCATAATCATTGATTATTTACACACTATAAATCCAACGCACCGATCAGCAACTTTATTTTGTGTAACTGTCTTTGTTACATCATACTAATGTTTTTAACATTCTATGCATTCAGTTAAAATAATATTGTGTTTTATGTTATTTTTATTTCATTTAATATTGCATTATAAATTACTCTTCCCCATTGGCATATTTAAAAATATGCAGCCGCTTTGTTCGCTTATGCCTTGGGCCGACTCTCTGGCATACCTCGCAGCTGACATGGCTTGTAGACATAAACCATTTTCAAGTTCTGGCTATTGATAAAAATAAACCAAAACTAAAGACTTGACAGCAGACAGTAACATTAAAAGTGACAGTAAAATACCAGTAGGAATTGTAATAAAAAAAAGTAATACTGGTGAAATAACAAACAGGACTCTGTAATACTGCTGTCTGTTTATTTCTGCTTACAGAATAGATAGTGTTCAAATGGGAGATTTGAGAGAGTGATTTCTTTAAATATACTTCACGCAAAGGTTGACTTTGCTAGTCTTTCTATTTAACTGGCTTTTCACAGTGCTTATTATTAAGAGACACACTGGGATTTCCGTGTCCGATTTGGCATTGACAGCTTTGTCAATAAATGTTACGTGGTGCTTAACTAATTTAAACTGGAGAAGGAAAAGTGTTGAGCCACTGAATATTCTACTTTTTTTAAGCGCAATCAATTTTAATTGTTTTAAATATAAAACGTTTGTTTTTTAATCCAAGTGACCTCTTTATAATACAGTTTTTAGTACATTAAATATATTTTCTAATTGTAATCCATTTCATTTTAATTAGCTTGCATTTGGAGAAATTGCTTGATACCTGCATGACCACTTATAAATGAAGTCAGTGATGAATGAAGCATGTGACCACACAATCACATGGAGCACAGGACATACCTATATTTATAAGTAAATGTATAAATATATTTGAGGTTAACATTCACACTCTGTGTATGTTTTAAGTGTTAGTGTTGGTTGCTATTTATTTGCCATGCAGGAGCTGCAGTTTGAGAGGCTGACCAGAGAGCTGGAAGCTGAACGGCAGATTGTGGCCACTCAGTTAGAGCGATGCAAACTGGGATCTGAGACTGGCAGTGTGAGCAGCATCAGGTAAGTTGACTGGAGAATGCTAAAGCTATCTATTATCCATTACTGCAGCTTGAACCTGAGGGCATAGCCTGCCGAACTGAATCTCTTAGTGTGAGCTACACACTTTACACTTAAATGTAGGACATCATGTTCTATATTTTAAAATGCTCATACTTTATTCAGGGTTAACAGTTAATCTTGTTCCTAATCTAACATAAATACATTACCAAGCCCTTGCTTAAGTTCTTTTTTGCCTGTTTGCCGCATTAACTATCCTGATTAAATAATCTAATGCATGACCTATTAAAATAACTGCTCATCTTATACTTTTGCATCAGGCACAGGGATAAAGAAAATTAAAGTAAAGTAAATTCTATAAAAAGTTTGTGAATCCTTTTTTTAGCATGTATTTGGCAACACTGACAGCCAGCTCTGTCACATCCGGCACGCATAGTTTCCATATTAAACTAGTTCATTTAGTCTCTCCGAGATCTGTCTAGGGTTACGGTCAATGACGTGAGTCAAATGATCCAAACACTGTCATACATCAACAACCAAGAAGTTTCAATTTGGATGCGTAGTGTTAAAGCTAAAGCTAGCAGTGTAACTAGTGATATTGTGTGTCTGTGTCTGTCTTTCTACTATTCTATGTAAATCATCTACAGTTTTCCTAACACGATTGTTAAGCTCAGCTTCAAACAAGGATTGAAGCACAGTAGAGGTAACCATTAGGGCTGAGTGCTAATGATCAACGAGGAAACACCGAAGTCACACTGCTGCAGCATAAGAGAGAGGCTATTTGAAATGCATATTTTATTTCATATGTCGTAAATAACACTGGTGTGTTGTAATATTTAAATATGGACGCTAAGCACTGGAGTTTAGAAACTGTTTTCTATTTTCTCTCTTTCCTTACACACATTATGTGTCCCGTCTTTCTGAAATGAGTAAGGTGAGATAATCAATGATGATATTTGATCATTCAAAATAAACAAAAATTAGCTACAATCTCCCACCAATATAATTTATTAATTAATTTAATTAATAATTTAGTAAAAAATTATAAGTAGTTATTTTCACCTCAGTGGTTTGATTATTTAGTTAAGCTTAATTTATTTAAACTTTTGTTTATCAAGCAGGTCCTGTGTTATTTCATTGTAAAATGTGTGCACTGAAAAACAGTTTTTAGGCTTAGGTCAGTTAAACTTATTAATGTTCATTTTATTCACGTGTTTGCATTCATTATTAAAGACAAATCATTATAGTTTTCTTTATCAAGCTGTTGATACTGTTATTTTCTTGTGAAATGGTTTATTCTGCTCTTCTTGTGCACCGGATTTATTCAGAATGTAGCATGTTTGAAAAAGCAAGAACTTGCAAAAAATACTTGCAAAATTCATTAAAAAATAGCAATATGGTTATTTTGTTCATGTTGCACAGTCCTAATTCACAGTAGTAAACAGTATAGATCCATGTCTGAGTCCTGCGTGACACTGAAATCACTTTGTTTTTTAACAAAGTAGGACCTCTGTTGCAAAAAACTAATCAGCAAGTGTGATTCGTAGTAATCTCTGCTTTTTCCAGCAATGTTAAGCACTGTTACACTGTTCAACATTTCCCCCAAAAATGTGCTGACCACATCTGATCTTTTACCTGAATAAGATTTAGTTCATCATAAAAAATGTCATTATTATCGTATTTAACTGGAAGTCCCAACTAATCAACATGATCACTCGAATAGAAGAAAGGAAAAAGAAAATTAGTTTTAATTCTCAATGCATTTTATTTCTATTGTAGTTCTGTTTCCATTCCAGCTCGAGTTTGCACTTCAAGAAAGCATGCGGCAAGATTACTCCCGGATCTCAGCATGTGCCATTATAAGGATAATGGATTGTTTCAATAATGTTTACAGCAAAGACCTGTTTAGAATTATGTTGACAGTGAGCCGCCTTTGTTAGTCACACAAGATTACTCAGCAAGCAGATCAAAACCGCAAGCAAGGCATCTTTATGCAACTCCTATCAGCTTTAGCTCAATAAAGACAAGGACACATGTTACACTTTTATGTCCCACAGAGTCAGCACCATGTTTGACCTTATAACATGAAATGCTTAAATTTTATAGCATTATTAAATAGCATCTAGTTGCATGCATGGAAATTGAATGGTTGTCTTTTATATTTAAGGCGAATCATTTTTTTTATTTTTGCGAAATGCCAACTAAGATTAAATGTAGTAGAATTTTTTGATAAACTATTTTTAGCTATATTCTGCCTTAATCATCTTTTTATCTTATGAAAAAATAGGAAAACTTTTGTTTAATAAAGAAGCATCTGATTCTTCTTAGCTTAAACATCCCTCTATCAATCCATTGTTTAACCAGTTCATACCTAATCAGGGACACGGGACCTGCTGAGTCTATCCCAGCTGTCATTTGGGCGAAAGGCAGGGTTACACCATGGACAGATCACCAGTCCATCACAGTGCCTAGCTCAAACATAGGCTCATAAATTTTGCAAGAGGCTCATACTAAAAAACTAAAGTAAAAAATACTAAGCTAGGGGAAGTAGACACTTCTTAGCCTCCTTATCAGGACACTGGCAAATCAACCAATCAGGCTTTTTATTTTAGCTTCTTTATTTATAGTCAGTTTTTTTTTCTGTCAAGCTTCGTCCTGCCATGTGTAGGTACCTCGCTAAATTATGTCTGCCCAGCACAGCAAGGGTGTATTAGGCTAAAGCTGTTAGACTGCATCGCTGCCAGATTACTCTAACAGACTCGCATATTCTGACTGGAAAAACTCCACGCTCTGGGCTAAGGACACCGGGGTTGACAGGAACAAGATGATTACACCGTAGTGTCTGATGAGCTGTCTGTACCTTCAGGAATGTTAATGATTTTTACTTGATTTTTTTCTGTGAATGAATCTGTATTATATGATTACACTAAACTAAATATATAATTAAAAATACCATTTTGAGGACAATAATATTTTAAAGCTCTACATCTATGGTAGATAATTTCTTATTTCTAAAAATGAATGTATAAAATTAGAAAAATAATCCAACAATAAAGCACGTAAATAAAGTTTAAAAATAACCAACTATGCCTGAAAAAGACTTAATAGTGTTTTAGTTAAGGCAGCATGGTGACTTAGTGGTTCGCATGGTTGCTTCACAACAAAAAGGTCCCAGGTTCATATTCCCTGCAGGGATCTTTCTGTGTGGAGTTTGCATATTCTTCTCCAGCTTGCGTGGGTTTATTCTGGTTACTCTGGTTTGCTTCCACAATCCAAAAACATGTATGATAGGTTGATTGGTTATTCTAAATTGCCCATAGGAATGTGTACGTGTGGTTGTTTGTCTGTATGTGGCCCTGAGATGGACTGGTGACCTGTCCAAGGTGTTTTCACCCAGTGACAGCTGGGATAGACTACTTTAGATATCCGTGCAGATGCCATAACAAGGTGATGTACCAACTGTGTTTGACAGGTCGGCCACATATTAATCTAAAGGTTATGAATACTTCTCCACTCCTTATTACTCTTCATGCATTGTGCACCAAATAAACATATTAGTGCGGAACAACTGAAAACTAAGCACACAACACCTTTGAACCTATTCATCTTCTAGAGGGGACAGTCCAGGCTTTTTTCTATTGATTTGTTCATTTTGAAGGCTGCTGCATTTGAAGTCCTTACCTGGGTGCAGAGAGAAAAAAAGGGTTAAAATCCTCCCTTGTCTGCCTGCCTACTCCGGGGTGTCTGCATGCTGGATATTAGCCTTATTAAGTCTGTCTGCCGCTCTGCCTGACTCATTCTAAGTGCCGAGCATACAGTAAGAGAGGAGTCGGAGCATATTGATTTGGCAGCCAATCCGTGTTGTGTAAGATGAGATGAAAGCTTGGCTCTGCCCAGGCTGAGTGACTTCAGATTAACATGGCGGATTTAAGCCCAGTCTGTCTGCAAGGCAGCACAAACACATCTAGCATCTTGCAGAATCCCGTCTGCAGGGGGGCCAAACTGTGCGAAAGGATAAACAGGACAGTTTCACAGACTGAAAGGTGTGAAGATTTTAAGAAATAGTGTAGCAAAAAACAGCATAATGGAGATAATGTTCTAGTGGGAAAAAAAGAAGATTTAATGTATTTTTTATTTTTTTATTTTCTCTTTATCTAAATTTTTTTTTTTTTTTTTGTTATGGAAGCTAATTTGAAATAAGAAAAAAATCTGTGTGACGATCCACAAATTTTACCGTCATCACAAAAACAAGAAAATAAGCCTTCTAACATTAGCCTGCTTTAACAGCTCATTATCACGTCTGATGCCGAGGCTTCAGTGGCATGTGAGGTTTGCAGAGCGCGAGTCGGCAGCACATGCAGGGAGGAGTGGGCCGTGTGCTTGTTTCATAGCTTTACAAAGCGGGAGCGTGCCAGCTGGAACATCACTGCAGGGTGATGGCATGTGCCCTGCTAGCCGTGTGACAGCCAGCGAGAAGGACTTCGTGGCGTGAGACAGAGCTGCAGCAGAGCGCCACGGTTCGAGCGATGCCTGGAGAAGCTGTAAGACAAACCCGCTTGGACCAACTGTTCGGACCAACTGTTCCTGTCCTGCAATTGGGACAGAATCACATGAAACTGTTTCTCCACTGATAAACGGTGCATCCTTCTGCACAGAATGATTACGATTTTTCTAATTAAAAATTGAATAACTTGTATAAAGTTTCTTTAAAATAAGATAAGTTAGTGGTATGTGTATATATTTATAATTTTATTTATACATTCATAAACCTAAACTGACCTAAACTGTCAGGCCGAGAGAAGCCACCAAAAGGTCCATGGTCACTCTGGAGGAACTGCAAAAATCCACAGCTCGGATGGGAGAATTTGTCCACAGGACAATTTTAAGTTGTGTATTCCAAAATTTGGCCTTTACAGAGGACTGGCAACAAGAAAGCCATTGTTGAAAGAAAGACATAAAAAGTCCTGTTTTCAGTTTGCCAAAAAACCATGTAGGGGACACAGCAAACATGTGAGGAAGGTGTCCTGTAGAACATGGTGGAGGCAGCATCGTGCTGTGAGGATGCTTTTCTTCAGCAGGGACAGGGAAGCTTGACAGAGTTGATGGAAAGATGGATGGACCTGAATACAGGGCAATCCTGAAAGAAAACCCATTGGGGGCTGCAAAAGACTTGAGACTAGGAAGAAGATTCATCTTCCAGTAAGACAGTGACCCTAAACCTACAGCCAGAGCTACAATGGAATGGTTTGGATCAAAGATTAATGTGTTAGAATGGCCCAGTCAAATTCCAGACCTAAATTTAATTAAGCACCTGTGGCAAGACCTAAAAATTGCTGTTTACAGCCACTCCCCATCCAATCTGGCTGAGCTTGAGCTATTTTGCAAAGAAGAATCAGCCAAAATTTCAGTCTCTAGATCTAAAAAAAATTGTAGCTCTAATTGCAACGAAAGGTGGCTCTAAAAAGTATTGACTCAGTGGGGCACACCACACTATTCAGATTTTTATATAAAAAATCTGACACTAAGGAATTCTGCAGAAAAAAACTACTTGTTAATAAAGGTGTCAGTAATATGGTACCTTGGTAAAAGGTTTTCTGAGACACAAAGACATAGCTTATGGAAACCTTATGTGGAACCTGACATGGCTACATCATCAAAAAGCCATTCCAAGTTCCACTTCTGGACAAATTCGAAGAATCACAAAAATGTAAAGAAAATGTAACTTTTCACTATTTAAAGACCTTTTTTACACTGGAAATCAATACTCTGTGTCCTACTGTCCTGTTTATTCGTATTTTTGATCATATGGTGCCTTCATAAAAATAAAATTTATTATATTTGGCAGACAGCTTTCTCCAGACCAACCCAGGTGAGCTATTGCAGGTTAAAAAACCTTCTTCAAAGGTCCAGCAGTGGCAGCTTAGCGATCCTGAGATTTGACCCGGCTTACAATTTTCTGATCAGCTTCATCAGCCACATAACAGTCATGTGGGAAACAACTAAAGAACATTTTTGTGAGGATGTGTGGTCAGGAGGAGTTGTTGAATGAGCCTGATATGATTAAGTCGGCAGTTCTCCTTTACCGCACAAGAAAGCAGAGGTGAAGCAAAAAAAAGATATGGATATGCTTTCCTGACTATTAGTCCAGCTCCTCACCTACAACATCGAATAATGATTTATTTTTTTCCTGTTTTAACAGCTATATATATATATAATTTGTTCAGTTTTTTTTCTCTTATTTTTTCATTGTGTCTCAATCATTAAGCAAGATAATTTCTTACACACAACACCATGCTCTGTGATGTCTTGATATTTTCTTGCTGTTGACCTTGTGAAACTAAAGCCTTGTTTTTGGAATGCAAAAAAGGTTAAATGGATGAAATGATTTATCCGCTCTGCTAGTATGCGTTCTGGTAAGCCAGCATCTACAGCAGCAAAAGGACTTGTGTGTCCTCCTTATCCAGTGCTAGCTGATGGGTGGCCTGGCTTTGTTTTTCATGGATGAGCGCTTCTGATCAGCGCTCATTAGTGCTATTAGAAGAATCTCTTTCACATGCTGTATTAGGCACCGGTGGCTGCTGTGTTTGGAGCTTTGGGGTGGTTCAAAGGAAACAAAAAAAGACTTTAACTTCTTCTTTAATACCGTCTTCTTCATGTTGATTGTATGTGAGTGCCCATATGAGTTCATTCTTGCTCAATTTTTTTTGTTTTCAGACTCAGAAGCACTTTCTGCAGCTGGTCAGATTTCCAATTCTGCCTTTTCCCCCATTCTTGTCTCTCTTTTTTTTTTTTTTTTTCTTTGTAGACCTATTGACCCCTAGCAATTCTGAGCCTGACTCTCTGTCTCTTACCCATCTTCTCTCTCTTTCTTACTTCTCCTTTTCACATGCAGAGAAGCTTTTTTGTGGCCGGTCATAGCATACTTTTCTTTTTACAATCAGTCTTCATTCTTGTGCTGCTGCTGCTCCTTTTTCTTATCTTTTTCTTTAGGGCACCTATGTATGTTTTTATTTCATTATATAACAAACTATAGTCTTAACAGCAGTTTTCTGTATTTTAGATTATACTGAAAAGCAAATAAGCATTTGAAGTGTGTGCATAACCAGGGAGAACTTTTGTCTTGCAAATAGCATTTACTATTATCAAAGTCCAAGAATCCTATTGGCATCTGCTTGTACTGTATAAGTATTTGTTTATTTATTCTATCAAATCTGTCAATCAGATCCTTTGCAGTTGCATTACTTCTCCAAATTACTCCTCTTTACAGAGTACTGTAGCTCCATGTGGCTTTTATCTTTATGGAAATGTGGTCCTTAAATAACAATGATTGACTGCTGACCATATACTGACCCTTAGCCGGCCGGAGCTTTTAGCTTATCAGCAGTTACTTTGTTGATAATAATGTTAATTATTTGGGTTGAAGAATCCAATCTTTCACCTAAAGACTGAATGATTCTTATATAGACAGCTTTACTGTTACCCTAAATACCAGATCTGATTATTGATTACTTGAGTAAATTATTATGGATCTTTTATTTGTGTTAAAAACTATCCAGGCGATTTGGGGCTTTTTCTTTAACATTTTATTAACAGCAAAAAACGACTTTCTCATTAAGCCCAGTGCTTTTAGTGAAATTGCTTGTGCTCATCTCTCTCCATGCAGCCAGTCTGTGCGAGAATTGTCCACTGCATAATTGCTGATTAAAGGCTTAACCTTGGGAACAAACACTCCATGGACTTATTAACATATGCAGTTTTGTTTTCTGCTGCGAATGAGAGCCCAGGCTAGAAGAAAAATCAATAAACTTTCTTCTGTAGCATGGCTGAGGGACAAAGAGCGAGTATTTAATCTCTCAATATCTCCAGGGCCCAAATAGAGTCGTATGTATGATATACACTCTCTTTAGATCAATTATCATCAATATAGGTTTTTCCAACTATACATTTTCTTCCAATTTATAATCCCTCTTCAATCTTTGTCTTTCATACATAATCAGTTTAGTAAAGCATTTTGTTCTGTTAAATTCAGAAGATTTTTCTTATAATGAATAGATAATTAAGCACCAAATTGGACTTGTTTTTTTTTTTTTTTCCAGTTCTGCTGATGAGAAGTTTCGCTGGAACAACCAAGGTACAGTAGCCTGCTTTCTTTAAATACATACAAATTTCTGCATCCAAACCTTTGATGTTTTACCTGATATGCCCTAACAGAGATCTGCGCACACTAAAGTTGTGCATAACTAGTCATTTGAGACTTATTGAATGCCATGTGCTAGACAAGTAAGTGGTTAGCACAGTGCTTGAGGAAGAGTGCTGACAGCTGTCACCATCTGTCAGGGTCACATGACAGCCAAGCTATACTCATCAAACCAAGGCATTGTCTCTTCCAAACAACTGGATTGGTAGATTAACCAAAAACAGCTACTTCACTATACAGCAAAACAAGCACACACTTGAGATACAGAGCATGCCAAGTGTGATTTATTTATGAGAGCGAGTGGGTGTTCAACGCCACACTGTTAACTTTCAGCCAGGTACAGTGAAAACGCTGCATTAATCAGTGCAGTTAATCAGCAAAATAGCATGACTGATGGGAGCTAGTGGAGAGAATGTAATTACTGGAACAGGATACCTTAATTTCTCTTTCTAGCAGGTATGTAATTGTATCCAGCCAATTTTACAGTGAAAAACCTTCCAGTAACAAATAGTATCTGATCAAATTTTTTATATAGTTAAAACTTTTCGACAAGTTTTTGAGAAGGTAATCAAAGCTTATTGATACTTTTTTTTTAAATAGTTACAATTAAAAAGACTAAATCTTGGCCACTTTTATCAGTTATCCTATATATAATTTTCTAATTTGTAGCAGTGGTGCTACAATCAGGTAAAAAATGCTTTACCGTTACCTGACTGTGTGTTTTATTCTAGATTCTAGCTTTCTGGCGTTAATTCTTCTGTGGCAGTCCTGGCTGCGTTTCCTCCTTTTGTTGCAGTTCTGTAAAAGAGAAATATAATTGCATAAGAAAACATTTTTGTTGATGTCCAACACCGGCCAAAACCGGACCCTGTTCAATTTATTTTTCTTGTCCTGTGCCTGTGTGCATAGACGGACGAAAAGACATAGAAGAAGAGCTCACTACTGGCCTGGAGCTGGTGGATTCCTGCATCCGATCCCTGCAAGAGTCTGGCATTCTGGATTCCCAGGAGTTTGCCGCAGGTGAAAGTAAGACTTCTTCCTCTTTTCTAGGGTTGTTTGCAATGATGAATGACACAGTAGTTAGAGGGAGGTCGAGTAGTGGCAGAAGTGAGGTAGAGGTTGAGTGGGTGGCTGTAGTAAGGTGGTAATTGAGTTGGTTAAAGTAGAAAGGTAGAGGTTGAGTAGATGGCAGTAGTGGGGTAGAGGTTGAGTGAGTTGCAGTAGTAAGGTAGTGGTTGAGTATGTGGCAGTAGTGAGGTAGTGGTTGAGTTAGTAGTTGAGTGCATGGCAGTAGTAAGGTAGGTATGAGTGGACGGAATTTGTGAGGATGAGGTTGAGTGAGAGAAGTTTAGTGGGTGGCAATAGTGAGGTAAAGGTTGAGTGGGTGGCAATAGCGAGGTAGTGATTGAGTGTATGGCAGTAGTGAGAAAAGGTTGAGTGTGTTGCAGTAGTAAAGTGGAAGTTGAGTGGGTGGCTGTAGTAAGGTGGAGGTTGAGTGGGTGGCTGTAGTAAGGTAGAGATTGAGTGGATGGCAGGAGTAAGGTAGGGGTTAAACGGGTGGCAGTAGTAAGGTAAAGACTGATTGACAGGATCCACAACTACAGGACTGTCTGGTGCCTATGTAAGTGGACCAGTAGTGCTAGGTTCATTATTTATGCGTAAAGATGGATGTTCTTAGAGAATACCATTTGGAGTAAGAAATGAATCTGAGTGATGGACTAAGAATAAACCTGCCAGATGCAAGCACAGATAACAGTGGCTTGCAGGTGTTCATTGCTTCCCTCTACTATTGCTATTCACCTCTTTTCACTAAGAGAATACTCTGTCCTGTGCTGTATTCAGAGCATGTGGCATGGAGCACAACCTGACACATTATGAATGTCAATAGCTGCATGTGTGAATTGCAGCTCTTGATCCTAAGTGGGCTATGGCATTGCTCACGGTTTGTGGCTTTTCTTTATACTTACAAATTGGGACGCAATAATATCGCTCTAAAGTAATCACACATGCATTCATTGACCTGAAAAGATCAGCCTGATCTTACGTAAAACCAACAGATACGTACAGAGCAGCATAAAAGGTTGAAATTTTGGATAGGGTTCAACAAGGTTTTAATTGGTACTGCTTAAAAAATAAAAACATAACAAAAAAAACCACAGGGGAAAATACACTTTCATTAAATTTGATCTTTTACACATTCCCAACACTTTGCACATGTGATCGTCCAGATGGTCACAGCATTGTAAAATGATGTTCTGAAATCTTGTCTGTCTTAAATCTGAAAATAGGTCAAGCAGGACAGTGAAAAAACCGAACAGAGAAGTCATGCTCGGTCACCAGCTACAGAAATAAACACTACTGCCATTCTATATGACAGCAGGACAGAAAATAGACTTTGTAAAAAAAGAATCAAAAATTGATGAGTCCTGGTGCTTACTCTATAAAACTCCAGGCAGTGATCTTTAAAGTATCTGAAATCGTTTTAATAGCAAATCAGAAGCAATAAAATGGCTATATTTTTTTAAGACTCTTAATATAATTTCAGGTCATAGTTAGTTGTTTATACCCTGCATTATTAATAGAACAGATTGTTCGTTCACTGGAATTTTTACTGAGCCCAATAGTGAACTTATTATAATGAGTATATATAAAATATAGGTATAATAAACAGGCCTCGCTGTTACAATGACCCTTGCAAAACATACAACTCGCTGTCTGCTCTATTAATAGTTATTAAAATTCAATAGTTATCAAAAGTTGTTTTGAAAATTCACACTTTTGTGAAACAGACAAACCCTTTGTGGATCTAAGTGGGACCTCGTGTTAGGGCAAAAGCTGTTGGAGCAGAGTTTGCGCCTCTCGTTCTGCACAAGCTCTCAGAAACAGCCGAGCAGCTCAGCCTCCTTCTGTGTCTGAGAGGAAGAGACGGATTGGCAAACAAGATTTCTGCTCCTGCTGGCCCCATTCTTCATGACATGAGCTCAC
Organism: Bagarius yarrelli; assembly: GCA_005784505.1. Classification (NCBI taxonomy): domain Eukaryota; kingdom Metazoa; phylum Chordata; class Actinopteri; order Siluriformes; family Sisoridae; genus Bagarius; species Bagarius yarrelli. The sequence continues at coordinate 2,780,245 of VCAZ01000021.1, forward strand.
CGACTCCTCCAGTTCTGATTAATTATACATACCCACTACATCTATCTCCATTCCCAAACCTGGAAGGAAAAGGGATAAAAAAATAGGTGAGAGAATGCAAGAAGAAGTGGTGGATAATGGTGATGGAGGAGGAAAAGGAAAAGTAGTGATGGAGGATGAGCAGGAAAAATAAGCAAGAAAACGTTGTGTTGTTTGAGAGAGGGATGTGTTACAGCAAGGCAGTGTGTGGGGAGCCTGGAAATCTGTCAGGGCAAAAGCAGCAAGAAGGATTTTCACTGTATAGATATATAATAAAGAATCTAAAGAACATGTAAACGTGTACATAATTTATACATGTTTGTCTTCTCCTCCCAGGAGCAGGCATCCTGTCCCAAAGTGCTTTACAGCTCAATAATCAGGAGGGCACCTTCCCCTATACTACTGGTTACCATAGCAGCCAGACCCTGGCCCTGGGAGACCCGGCGACCTCCCAACCCCTAGCACGAGGTGCTCAGGTGGGAGGAGCCGTGCACAGCTACAGTCAGGTAGGGTTTGGTTACTATTCCTTCTGGAAATCCAATCCTACAATGCTAGTGGGCATTGAAAGTCATGGGACTTTGTGTTTTATACTCTTTTGTGTTGCCTCTGTGGGGTTTCTTTTAAAAGTCCAGATCGTAGCAATTCAGCATTCAGCATCTGAATTTATTTACATATTAATAGGCTTAATATTTAAAGTTGCAGCACTTTATTTTAATAGTCCATGTTAGACAATTGGCCTAAAACTGTTTAAGTAAATTGCAACATGTACATGACTTTCCCAATCAACAAAATCTTAATCTTAATGCTCTGTGATTAATGATGTGATGGTAGATAATCTGTGCACACCCTAGAAACGTATTGTCTATGTATACTCTCAACTAATCTTCAATTTTAGTTTTGATAACCCAGTTGATCTGCTTTGGATAGCTGAGTTTGTGTCTGTTTTGTGACAGTTTGAACATTTGCAGTTATGCTCCAGTGTGCATAGATAAGTGAGATAAATTGTGATCCACTGGGTTTGTTTATTGGGGTCATTGCTAAAAAAACACAATCTCATTTATTTTATGTAATATGTTTTTAAGTGGGTATACTTTATTATTTCAATATTTTTGTTAGTTGATTTGAATAAGTTTAATCCGAAGGCAAAAATTGCCCCAAAAAATAGCATTACAGCATTGAGCAGCCGCTCAGCCTGCTCCAGAGCGATGTACAAAATTGCTTTGAGTCACATTATTGAACAGCTGAATACTGGTACAATAGTTCACAAATCAAAGTGTAACAACCACAAACATGGATGTTTTTTTTCTTTTTATGTCAAGAGCTAGGTATTTAGGAAATGGGTGGGTTTTCAATCGTCTCTTGAAGACAGCCAGTGACTTTGCTGTTCTGACATTGATGGGAAGTTCATTCCACCATCTTGGTGTCAGAATAAAGAAAAGTCCTGAGGCAGACCTATCTTAAACTAACATCAACTCACACATGTTTTGATGGTGGAAATTTTTGGCCAACAACTTTTGTAAATGTTTTATGAATCGTTAAATCAAATGTAACAGGGGTTTATAGATTTCTTTTCTTTCATAGGTAAACCAGTGCCTGGTTGTACGTTTGAGACCCTTCGATTAAAGAAATGGAAACATAGAATTACTTTATTTGTAAGATTTAATATTTCATGTGGATTTTTTTTTTATTTTTTTTTATTTTGTGATGTTATTTTGCTGTCATGTCTATACTGACACCTGCTACCACTGAATACAAATTATAGTTTTCCATCTTTCTTAGAATTTCACAAAACGGATCTCATACGGATCTCAGCACGTCCATATCCACAAGAACTGATGTTTTTATCAGACACCACTTTAACTTAACACTTAACAAACCCTGATTCATGTTATTTTTCTTCTTCATTTTATATAGATTGACACTTCCTGCTTCCTGTTTTTAAATAATGTGCTCATAAATACTACTGCATGGAGATTTCTGCATACAGACAATTGGAAGATTTTAAGCTCAGGCTAAATGCCAAATTTGTATTCATTATGTTTACCTGTTTAAAACTAAACCAGGTTTTGCATAATTGCACTGTTAAACTGTAGATAGTACCTTAAGCACTCAAATGAATCCATTAAGGACTATATACAGAAATATATATACATGTATACATAAAAAAACAGGTCTCATGTTCTTTAAATATGCAAATATAAAAATGTAGATCGAATTTAAACCTGGGATTTTTTTTTTCTGGTTAGGCTTCTACTGTGCATTTAATTTAGCTCACCATTTGTATCCAATTATAGCCATTTTCTGAACTGTCCGAGCCGTGACCTTACCCATCATCAAGATCTTGTCTTAGACTTGTAGCAGCACATTCACATTGAACTATGTTCTACTTTATTACTGTACATTACACTGTACTGAAAATAAACTTTTGCTGATGGGTGTTCAAATAAATTCTGTTAGTCACTTAATTGCACAGAGTTGTTAATAATTACAGAATTAATAATTAATATCCTATTCAGAAAAAAAGTGGTTTCTATGTGTTACGGCATTAACGTGATATGACCTAAAATTAAAATCTTGATTAATTGAACTTTATTAATTCATTTGATTACGATTAATGAATATTTTTTTTTCACTATTGGTTTTATATTTGTTTATTTTGCATTTTTCTTTGATCAAACTCCACCTGTTTCTCAGTTGACTCAACGTTTGAGCTGTCTACTATGTCACTTCAGAGACACTGACTGGACCAGGCAGAGTCACATGACATGTAGACAATCAGTCTATAGCATATCTAATACATTTTAGTAATTTTTTTTTTAATAGTAAAACAGCGTGTCGTAAGCAACGCTGCAAATATGGAGTTTGTTCATTTCACACCTCTTTTTTTTTTTGCCTGAATAAGTGCCTCATTCAGGTACCTGAAGTGCACTTATTCTTCTTGGAGTTTGCACCGTGAGCACACTACTCACAATTGAAACGGCAAAACCGGTGCAGAATAGTGCATAAGTATGCAATTTAAGATGAAACATCAGTATTATATAATGAAAAAAAAAACAACGCAATGCTTGTTTAGAACTCTTGGCTTCCTCAGCTTGGCAGCCGGTGCTAGACATTAATTTGAAATGAACAACCACAGAGCACTTAACAGTTAAATTGCTTTACCAGTTTTAAAAGTCCAAGCGAAGGCTTCTACTGTAAATGTGGTAGAGATTCATGGTAACGACCAAATTTGTTGTATTATTTTATTAATGGGGTAATATTCTTTTATCATGACCCATGAATCACGGCCATCAGTAATGGATTTAGAACCACCAATGAAATCTCTTCTTACTGTTCACTCTGCTAGGTCACATCTAGCCGAGCTGCCCAGCTGATTGGCAATGACCTGGGCACACATGCCCAGTCCCGAGACCCACTGGCACAGAACCGTGGCAGTGCTTTCCACTTGCCTGACACTCAGCCTTCAGTCTATTACTCATGTGCCACCCTGCCAGCCCAGCGTGTGAGCTCTCCTCTTTCCATGCAGGCTCTGGGCTCGCCCTCCAAACTCCAAAGGCTTGGCTCAGCTGCAGACATGCCTAGCTACGCCACTCTGCAGAGGGTATCCTCGCCCAAGCAGTCACCCAGTCGCCTGGCCAAATCCTACAGCACTAGCTCGCCCATTAACATGGCGTCCGGAGGGGCAGCGTCTGCGTCAACTGGGCAGGGCAACACCACTGGCTCCTCCCCCCTTCACCAACTCAGCTCAGCGGTGGGAAGCTATGCCACACTTTCACCTGCCAAACGTTTGCTGCACTCCTCCGACCAGTACAAGATCTCTCATGAGCTTTATGCCAACGCTACGCTGCAGAGGCCGGGAAGTCTTGCAGGTGCACAACATACTTCATAACATCATCTTTCTATTATCACATGATGCTTATGTGATGCATTCTGGTTTGTGTGTTTGTCATATCCAGGCTCCAGGGGCTCTTACAGCAGTCAGCACAGCCACATGGGCGCCGAGCTGCGTCCCCTGCAGTCCCCTGAGCATCACATCGACCCCATCTACGAGGACAGGATTTATCAGAAAGCACCGCTGAGAAACTTCACCCAGGGTCAGGGTAAGACAGCACACGGCATTGCTCCGCTTGTCAGTTTCTGCTTATTTCAATGCCATCATTTTGAGCACAACAAAAGGAATTCCATGCTGGGTTTTTCTTTTTCTTTTTCGATTGAAATCGCTTTCACACCACAGGTAGGGACAGGTACAGTTTAAAGCTGCCCGAGCATTAACTACAAACACAATGACTTTATTACCTGAGCATCAGCGTATTGTGCAAGATGTTTTTTAGTCTAGGGTTAGATTTTTTTCCGAGACTGTTATCACATAAATGTACCACCCGTAAGTATTTAGCAGTATTGTCATTTTCCACTGTGCAAATGCACATTCGATTAGTCAAACATACAATCACAGTATCATTTTTGTGATTCTTTCAGCACAGAAAATCGAAAGACAACAGGTCTCTTATGTTTTTGAAGTTCTTTTTCTGGTGAATTTAAGTGACATCGGATGCATTTGTGACAGTTAATACAGCATTTAATCCATGACATTTAACACAGCACTACAGTGTTTCTAATTCATTTTTGTTTTATTTTTTTAATTAGCCATTTGTTTTAATTTCCTGTCTGTCATCCAAGTTAAAATCTCTTCCTATTCACTATTTGATACCGAAGCTCAAGTACAACATAGTGCAGTCCCTCCAGGATTTTCCAGGATCTTTTTGTGGTGGTTTCACAGCAGCTTTTCTAAAATTTGCGATGCATGTTACAATGTGTTAAGGTGGTTTGTTGCTATAAAATTAGTGGATTGGGTGAAAATTGTACCACAACAAGACCATCGGTTGCAATAATTCTCGTTGGTCGTGCTGATTGGAAAGAGCTGCAGAAGCACAGAATTCACAGGGAATTGATTCAATTTTGCTTAATGTTTTGATCTTGACATTTCAAAAAGGACTGATAACAGAGATGATGCACTACACACTGCCTTATGAAAAGTGTCTGTGCTGCAATGATACAGCATATTGTATTTCTTGATAAGGTTTGATGTGATGCGTCCAAAGAGAATGCAAAGAAAAGTTCACTGTGATATCATGCATATCTACAAAATAAACATTTACTTCTTTAATTAATTACTTAATCTAATTTACTTATTTAATTGCTTAATGTAATCAAGCCTATACAGAGTCCTCTGAAAACAAAGCTTTTACTTCATGTCATGAGACTAAAGGTTTAATCAGGGCTTAAAAAATGTTTAAAGCATGCTGTTTTTCATGAGCCAATATGTTAGCATTCTGCTATGCTAAACCTACACACACACTCTCTCTCGCTCTCTCTTTCGCTCGCTCTCTCGCTCTGTCTCTCTCTTATTCCTTTAAGACACTATATTCTGCCTGGCTCAATCAGGTAAAAGACATTATTACACTGATATAGTTGTTGACAGCTTTAAATATGAAACCTCACTTGAGAAAGAGAGGATAAAAAAGGCCACGTCAACCTTGGGCGTGCACGTAGCTAACATTTCTGTACTGTTAGCAGCTTTTAACGGGATAAAAAGCTAAGCAACAGCGACAAAACACTGTGTCATTAGTTAGTTACAGCTATTATAGTGTTTTGTTTGAATTAATGGGAAAATGTATTCGCACGTGTAGGTAATGCTTACTTTTGTATTCAAAATAAGTGCTTAAATAGCATGCAAATACAATGTTATCATTAATTGTATTTAAGGTTGTGTCCATGGTTGTGTACCTTTGTGTATTGTATAAAGAGACTTGACCTTCAGTTTTGTGTATATTTAACTCTCCAAACTTATTTCAAACTCCCTGTAATTTTACAGATCCCTGAACTCTTTGTATTGTTCCTATTCTTGTGCTCACAGCTCCATCCTCCCCTGGCATGGAGCCGATCCCCCTGCAGCGCACAGGCAGTCAGAACGCCACAGGCACTTTTCCCCGCTCCAATTATGCTGCCGCACCGGACTACGCCAACCCGTATCGCACGCTGCAGTTCTGCCCGTCAACTGACTCACCCTACAGCAAATCAGGCCCTGCACTGCCACCCGAGGCCACACTAGTCAGGTCACCTTCTGTGGACAGCATCCAAAAGGACCCCAGGTGAGCAGAAGCCTTTAGTTTACATTCAGCTGCTGACTGAAAGGGGTTCATCCTTAGTAATACTGTTTTACACACACACACACACACACACACACACACTTCGATAATGAAATGCTGAACAGCACAAGCACTTATTAATTTACTTTCCAACTGCCTGGGGGTCACCCTACTGGTGATAAAGCATAATTGAGATGAAAGTCAGTTAGTGAGGAAGTTAGGATTGCTATATGATTGTAGGAGCAACAAGGCAACTAATAAACACCTAAGCATTATCTCATGTGGGCTTAAGCTATGCAGAGCTGTGGGGTTTCTTTCTATTGTTTTGGCTTGACCTTGTTTGTTTTGTTGATTTCTTGTCATCTCTTTTGTTTTACCCTTCATTTTTACACTTTCCTCTCCTGTGTGCGCACTGCCAGTGGAGCGGAACCTGAGCAGCATGTGACGCGTTGTGTTTATTGACCCGGTCAAAACCGTGATATGGAGACACTCACATTTATTTCTATACCCTTGGCAAGTTTTATTAAGCAAAAACTTGCATTTACATCTATGTACTAATAAGAACATAAGTGTGTATATACAAATATGTAGCAATATATATAGATGCCGCATTATCACCTCTTTTTTACCTTATCATGTTTGACACATAATGAAAGGCGACAACTGTTCGAATAGATCAGGTCAAGCCAATTGAGGAAAAGTTTACCGCCAAACAAATCAGCAGAAAAAGGAAAAATTTTTGCATAGATTAAATAGTTGAAAGATTTTAAACACTTTATGGACAAACAAATTAGGACCCTTGACCATAACATCCATATGTCTTTTTTTTAAACATCATATTTTATATAAGTCCTACACAGGATGTGGGGATTTTTCCAGTCAGCCAAAACAGTGTTAATATGTTCAAGTACTAATGTTCGGTGAGGACGTCTGGTGTTCAGTCTGTATTTCAGTATATTTTAGAAGTGTTGAGTGGGGTTGAGGTCAGGGTTCTGTGCAGGACAGATGAGTTCCTCCACAACATCCAGAACACACCATGTCTTCAGCTCAAGGCCTTTGTGCACAGGGACATTGTCATGCTGGAACAGTGGACGTCTTACTTCCAGCGAGGAAAAATCCAGCATCTCATTTTAATTTGGAATTTGTGGGAAACCGTTCAAATATAACACATTTATCTGGCTGTGCTGTTAAGGTGTCCACAAACTTCTGGCCAAATATTTCAAGCCTTAAATTCTGTAATTATTGGCAAAGTAGTGGAATAATTTTGGTAGATAATTTACTGTATAATTAAACAAGTAATTATTAAACATCACCTCTTAGTCGTACTTGATTACTAGAAACATTATTAATGTACCGCATAATTTTAAAAATAGCTACACTAGCAATGTCTATAATGGTAACGCGAAGAAAATATCCTCCAAAAATGTAATTAAGGCAGAAATTAGTTTTTTGGGGTTTTTTTTTTTTTTTTTTTTACACGCCACTTAGTTAGCAATAAAAAATCTAGCTGGCTTGTCTGTGTTTGTCCAAAACACATTTCACCAGAAATACCAAAAGAGTAATTAGAAATGTAGCTCACCACATCATCTTGGTAAAAAGCTCTGTGTTATGTCTTGGGGAAACGACTTAAAGTTAAAGCAGCACTGTAGTGACCGCACGCTGTTTTTTTATATCCTCGTTAAGAGAACCATGTTATAGCAAATTAGTAACACACAACAATAGAGAAAAAAAGTTTCAACTAGAAATAGCTTTAATCTCATTTAAACGCACTCCTTTTCTCCTTTAGCGTATTTTATGCATGATTTATTTATTTACTTACTTACTTACTTACTTACCGTTGAGATACAATGTCTACCAGGGTGTCCAGGACAAGATAGGCAGCAAAAGACAGAGTTACAAAGGAATACATATCAGCAGACAATAAACAAACATAAAAAGGCAATACTATGTAGAATATATAAAAGCAACATGATGGTGGAGTCAGTTTCCACCAAATCTATGGATGTCAAGATTAGTCCAATAGTTCAGATAGGTTTTCATGTTTCTTTGCATGTTTAAATGCATTTTTAGGTAAAATCTATAAGTCTATTACAATACAATTCAAATGTGGGTGTGAATGAACATGCACCTAGCAATTTAAAATAATGGCACACCTATCATACATAGACCATATGGCCAAAAGGACCCCTTACCAGCATATCAACATGAGTGTGTCTGCGGCAAGCTGTTGCCAAAACGTTGGAGACAGACAGTTGTCTAGAATGTCTTGGTATCTTGATGTAGAATTACATTATTTATTCACTGTAACTAAGAGACCCAAATTCTTCCAGCATGACGATGTTCCTATGCACAAAGAACCAGAGCTTCATGATGTTCTGCACAGAGTCTGACTGAACACCTTCAAGAGGAACTGGAACTTAGCTCCCCTGCATTAGAGCGTAAACTCACTAATACTATTGGAAATTAATGAGAGAATCCCCACAGACACACTTCAATCAACTGTGAAGATTATTATAGGGGTAAGAGTTAGTCTACATTTGGTGAAATAAGGCACATGTGGATGTGATGGTTATGTGTTCCAAATCCTTTGTCCATATAAAGTACCTCTCTATATATCTATAGAGCTTCTTATGCATCGATACCCATAACAACAAATAACCGCCGCTGTAGTAATGAGATCCTCCTCACTGTTTCAACGCGCATGTCCAAAGCCAACTGTATGTACTGTGCATCAGAATTTCTTTTTTTTTTTTTTTTTTTATCGATGCGATTTTTTTTTTTTTTTTTTTTTTTTTTCTATGTCAAACCCCTTTGTGCTAGCCACCTACCATTTCTCTTTCTTTCTCTCTCTTTGCCTGTCTCCTGATAGGTACGACCCTGAATTCCTTGTCTGGAATCAAAATCAAGCCGAACAAAGAATGACAAAGTAATGCAGTTTTTTGTTTTTTATTTGATGTTCTTCTTTTCCTCTATTTTCTCTTCACTAGTCTTACTTGTTATATAATAAACACACTTTTAGTGCACACCACTGCATGTGAAAAAAAAAGAAAGAAGGAAAAAAATGGCGTTTAACTGAAGCGTTCAGATTTTCCCAGTAGCAGCATAGATATAGCATGTCAAAATAAAATAACCAGAGCTGTGTTTCTCTATTGCATCTAAGAGTTTTGATAAATGTTAATAGATCAGAAGTAAGGGTTTATGAATAGTGTATGGGATCATAGGGTGTTTTTTTTTTTTTTCACAAAACATCACATTGCACTCGTCTCATCTTGCTCCATTGTTTGGTACCATTTCATATTTTTACATTAATATTATTTTATAGCAATATACAGCTTTTTAAAACGTTTAAATGTAATCATTCCTCCCAGTCACGTATCGTAGAAGGAATATAACGGACTCTTGTTGTGGGTTTGACTTGATTTAGTGAGGTTTGGGCTGTTATTCACTGTGGTGCATTGCAGGCTTCTTTATACTTTAATTAATACTAAACTTTGCACTGACCTTTACTGTTTGTGAGTAAATCTCTTGTGTAGAATGCAGTTCTGTCCTATGCAACGTTGTTTTTGTGCTGGATTAAAGCATCTGTACTCCACTAAACATATCATGTTCCAACATTAGCTTCAAAGGTCAAATGACAGATAATGCATGTACGTTGACTGGACATTTCCATTCAATTTGGTTTACAATAGACTTTGTCAGGATGCAGATTGTAAAGCGTGATAAAGTATAGCGCAATTATAATTAATTACCCTTCTATAACTGTGTAGTATATGCTCAAAAAGTCCAACGGAATAAGCAGGACATTTATTCTAGTTTCATCGTGACGTCTGTTCTATTAAAGACCTGTCCCCAGTTGGTGTCAATTGGCAAATGCAAAACTTTTGTGTCAAATTGCAATTGCAGCGCTAAAGCTAGACTTGCAAAACTATCTTCGTAAATTGGTTTCAGTTCAAAACTATCTTCGTGGCTATGTAGTAGAAAGACTTTAAAGGAACATTGACTAAAGAGAAAGTGGTTTTAAGTATTTTAAAAGGTGCAAGTGTGTATTGTTTGAACAATCATTTTTAACGGTAGCTAATTACATTGAATGTAGTTTTTCTGGGATCAGACTACAGTTTTTATTTCTGAGAAATCACTTACAGAGTTGTTTTATTATCCGAGAAAGCAAAAATCACAGTTTTGACTGCGTCGTGTGTCGGACACCTGTGTTTAAACAAAATGTTTCAAAATACAGTAAAGCAAATTAATAAGACTTAAATGTTTCATCATTTTACTTATACTTATAGTGCAAAAATTGTAAACACAAAAGCTTTCTTCCTCGTTTTCTTCAGTTGTGCAAACTTGGAGCGTGTTATTTTAAGTCTGGGAAATCTTAAAATGTATCCGAAAAGTCTAGTTTCCCGTTGTAAACACAAAAGTTTCTCCTCACGGTAACTTGTGTCTGGGAGGTAGTATCTGAAAGTGTTTCATCTGACGTTCGTGGGTGTGAAGTCTGAGACTAAAATAGGAGTTACGTGGTCTTAAAGTTAATGTCCGAGTGTAAGCTCTGACTAAGCACTTTGCTTGTGTGACTGCCTGTGGCACTAATTACCCATTGTGTGATCTCCGTCTTAAAGAGGGTCTTGAGTGTGTGTGTGTGTGTGTGTGTGTGTGTTACCCCTGAGGGAATTAAAATACAGTATGATGGAACTGTAATATCTACACTATATAAACAAAAGTATTGTGACATTTGATCAGTTTCAGTTTAGACTCAGTTTTATTTGTTACTACACTTTTTAGCTGTTACTAAACTTTTGGGGTGTTTAAGGAAATCGAGTTCCTCCACTCCAACTATAACACAGCTCAAGGGTTTTGTGCACAAGGGCATTGCCATTAGGAAATAATTTTAAATGTACAACAATACAAAGACATTCTAGGCAACTTTGTAGCAACAGTTTGGGCTGGTCGGATGTCTACAAATTTTTGACTGTATAGTGTATGTGTTAGGTTTAAAGCATCATGGTCTCAGAGTTGATGGACGGAGAAGTTCTGCTATAGCACTTTACTTGTGTTTACACAATACTCATTTTGTGAGATTCTCCGTTTTAAAAAAGAGGTCCAAAACTACATCTTAGCTGTTAGATTCGGTCTCATTTAGTGTGTGTACAGCAGTTAGGAGGTTAGCAGTTTAAAAAGAGCTCTTTTTTTTTTTTTTTTTTTTTTTTTTTTTTTTTTTTTTTTTATTTTTTTATTTTTTGCTCTACTCCATTTTTTTTTTTTTTTTTTTTTTTTTTTTTTTGCTCTACTCCATAATATATGCATTTGCTGTGCATTAAAACCTTAGACAAAGCTGTGAGGTTAATCGTCAGTATCGTAAGAAGAAAAGCAGCCGCATGCTCATTAACGTGCTTGTTTCAACTACGGTTTCCTCAGCAGCTTACCCAGAAAGCACAGCTTTAGCAATTACATGGCCTGATAAGCTCACTCCTGTTTACCATGTTACAGTGTATTCAGCGTGTCGCTCAGCATGACTGATCACCCCGAGCTAGTCGTGCATTTATACGACATAGAAATATTTTGTTTCCGTCAATCCACCGTCGAGTGTGTAGTAAATTTTTTAGTACAAGCACTTATCGCTCGAAGTGAAATGACAAACCAGATGTCAGCACTATTTACAGAGAGATAGAAAAGAGGAAAAAATTACAAATCATTGCCTCAGTAATTCAGCTGTCTATATGCCTTTCATATCCAGAAAATGCATGTCTGACTGGGACGATTATTCATCTAAACATCTTTTTTGGTCTTTCCGTTAATAATTTTGGTGTCATTTTAGTTTTTGTTTTTTTTTCCACCATCAAGGCTTCATCACAGCTTTTGCATGAACTCCTTACAGAGTCCTCCCATCCGGGCTGCTTCTGATGTACATAAACGCTGTCTTTTGCAAAATATTGCTCCATTAGCTCTATTTCTAATCATCGTATTTAGCCTGGCATCTTCCAGGCATACATAATTTATGATGCTTTTATTTGTCTATTATTTTCTGTCTTTCATTTTTTTTTCAGCTTTCTCTCATGCAACAAAACAGTCAGTGGTGAGGGAGAAGCTCAGCCGCACTCTGCAGGAGTCCTGCGGGGCTGTTTGAAATGACGGGATGCAGTTTGGCATTGGGTATTGTGGTGTTAATGGTTTGGCCATGGGGCTTAAAGATAGGCACACCTGAGTGAATCAGGACAAAAGCCGGAAACAAAGAGCTACCACAAGCAGAAAAGTTATTCTCTACCCAGTGGCTATCCAAATGTTTCATTCGTTTATGCTGTGGGATAGCCCTCTGCCTAGACCTCTTCCTCCCTCACCCGCCCCGTCCTTCCTTCCTCTTTCTTTCTTCTGTCGCTCTGTCTTTGTCTTTCTTTCTCTTTGTATCTAATCAGCAGCTTCAATGCGGATTTGGACTTAATTCAAAATATGCAGATAAGAAAAGTGCTTTACAGTTTAGTCATTATAAAGGCAAGACCATTCTAAGTCTGCAAGGCTGAAAAAATGTAAGGAGCAACTCCTGGCATGCAGGTAGTCTGCTACCTTATCTTTTAGGAGGTGAAGTAAAGGGAGTGGATCCAAAAAAGTGTGCTACTTTCCTGCATGAAGACGCCATGTCTCAGCCAAAGTGCTCCCTGGTCTCCAAAAGAGGAATGCCATCATAGTGGATCTGTGTTCCCATGTGACATTTTATTATTCATGAATGTTTTTTTCCCTGCCACTCAGCAGCACAACATGGATTAGTGGTGCTGTGAAGAAAGGAGTAGCTTTATTTCAGGACTTAATTGATAGAATAAGGTACTTTAATGCATTTATGATAAAGAAAAATGAGAGAGAGCCTAAAAAAACATGTAGAGTCTAAAGCACCTTTCTGCTCACTGCTCACGCCTCTCCATTCATCTCCATTTTAAATATGACACAGTAGTATGCTTTATTATATCAGACAGTGAATCTAAAGTTATTGCCCCTGTTTTGTCTTAAACAAGTCACGAGTCAGTATCTGTTAAATCATTGTATGCTTTAGCCACTTCTCCAGCTTTAGGAGTGTTATTCTTACTATCACAGCCGTAGGAGGAAAATGATTACCTTAGAAGATGACACTGATGATACTGATGATGATGATCACCACTCTGGCTTGTAACCCTTAGAATTGAATAAAATGCAATAGGTCAGCAGTAACGAGTGGGCCATTGTGAAAGATCTTGGGTCTTTCATCATAGATAATATGCAATCAAGCATAAATGCTGTAGGGAAGTGTTGGCGCCTCGCTCGATATACTAGCGTGGCTCGATATACTAGCGTGGCTTGAGAATTCAGGTTTTATTCAAAGCACGGTTTATATATGTATGTAGTCATAAAATTTACTACTTTACCTGAGGTATTTTTATGAAACAATAATAAACCACTCACATTAGTAATAATCTCTGCAGACCAGCTACTCTTTTGCTCATTACTTTCTATTCTCGATAATAATTTGAGTTATTTGATATAACTAGGTCACCGTGGGTTTAGGGACTTTATCTGCAGGGCAATTATCTTCTAACACACAGCTGTTAGAAAAATAAGAAGCTCTTTATGTTCCAGGGTGTTTCTCCCCTAGTCCAAACATGACTTGTAGTTTGTGTCTCTTAAATAGTTGTGTGTGTTAGCATCCGGTCCAGGGTGCTGCCTTTAACTTGGGCTTTGAGTTCTGTACAAAAGACTCCATCTTGACTATGATCCAGTAGGATAAAACAGACAATGGATAGATAGATGGATGGATGAATGGATGAATGGATGGATAGATGACGTCATTTTGGAAATATATACCAAAGGTAGTCAGTGCTTTCAAAACTCTCTATAAGAGCCCACATTTGCAGGTACTTCCTGCATATAATGCGAGTGCTGAGCATGTGCTGCACAACGCAGCCTTAAAATTGACACCAAGAGATGTAATTGAACCCCCTGCCTTGCATCTCATCTGTTACATTCAACCAGTGCACTGAACCCTGCATCCCATAAATGATATAAGCATTTTTACGATCTGTTGCAGTAAAACTTTAAAGAAGGTTGTAGTTTACCTGGTACACATGATTACTTGCACAGCTGTATGTACTACATATTGTAGCTACATATTTTTGGCCAAACATTTTGTTGACCCCTTCCCAGTACCCACATTATTGTGTCTGCACTAAACAACGTTGAAAGCACAATGGATTTGACCAGTATGTGTCTGTATGTTGAAGCATTACGATTTTCCTTTTCTGAATATAAGAGACCCAAGCAGTGTTCCAGCATGACAAGAACTCAAGTATCTGAGCCCTGACTCCAATACTATTCCACTGAACACCTTGAACAAGAACAAGAACTGTAATATTGAATGCACCTCAGACCTTCTCAAGCAACATTGGTGTATGAACTTAAGTCTGTTAAAAATATGTGATGTGATAGTCACATCATAATACATTGAACACAAAAGCTAAATATTGCCGAATTCGTGCCGTTGTGACGACCTTTGTCATGTGTCAATACCAGCATGGCGGAGGTAGTATGTCCAAATTTCATTTATACTACTTAGAATCATACTATATGGAATGTACATCTTACTGATTGGGACATACTGTACCTACTTACTAGAATGAAATCTAGTTAATACTTAAGTAGTGTGAGATTATGGACAGAGCCCATGTCATTGGCAGTTCCTAATAAAGAAGCTTTTAAAACTGGAATTTGCATTGAATTACATTATAAACAATAGTCGGTCTACCTGACCTCATCCTACCCCAACCTTTCAATTAAAGTATGTTCTTGCCACCTATTCTGCCATGCTGTTCCGGGCATCAGCTTGCATACAATATCCTCACTAATAAGATCTGGGAGTATGCAGCACTCCTCTCAGATCCCAATCCTGGCTTCTTATCACAGTGTGTGATCCTGGGTACAAGACTAACACCACAGGGTCTTAGTCATGATTTACATAGCTCGTTATTGCCCAGGGGCATCATATACAGAGTACAGAAGGGGAGAGGTGTTAATACCAAATGTCTTTATTTGACCTGTTCCCAATTGATCATTTGTGCTTTATGGCTGCAGTTGAGCTCTGTGTTATTTTGTTGGATGGCAGTGAAACAGGATGTACTGCACTCGAGCTCTCCCAGAGCTCCAGTTAGCTGTTAGTCTTAGACTTTTCCTGTAACCTCACAGCTTCAGAATCGAACCAGACGTCACACGTCTCACTCTGTGATCTGTCAAGGAAGAAACGACTCTTTTTTGCCTTCCCTTTTCAGCAGTACTGCACCGATACTGCACATATCATTTACTCTGCAGCTTCTCCAACAAGAAAAGTTTCTTTTTGCTGGTGAACAGAGCGGTAAGAATAAGAAAGAATAAATAAAGAATACATAAAAAAAGGAAACATTCCCTGTCCTGTTGGGTTACTGCAAGTGTGTTGTCTCAGCAGATGTCAGGATAGCGTGCTGTCATGTCTTTGCAGTTGGCAGTCTGCTTCTGTTCGAGTGCTACAGCATAAGCAGCATTCTGTGCTGCATCATTAGTGCCCTGTGCATAAAGCACCAGTCAGAGGTTTAGTCACCTCCAGGCTGCTGGGGGAAACGATAAGACTGCCAATGGCATGGAGCAATCATCCAGGCTAGAGCAATCACTGGTGATGTAGGCTGTCATTGCAGAAGGATGTTAGAGCGTGAATATATATTGTTTTTTTTCTCTAGAGAGAACAAGAAAAGATCATAGCCAACACGAATATGTCTTACATATCTTAGTTACTCATGTCTTATTTCTGTTTTTGATCATATTACCCAAATCCATTCTACTCCATGTTCACAGCTTAATTGCGTTTGTTGCTTAAAACCATTCCCTTATCAGTTTAATTGGCATTTCTTTGTGTGGTTTACTGAGAAAAGCCAGAGTCAGATATATGTGTGGACGTCTAGCTAACAGCTAAAGGTACCTCAAGATGCAAAAGCAATGAAAAGTTTGTACGTTGCTGTACATATTTCACAACTTTTGCACAGTATTCTCTGATTTTATTGCTATGGTTTTTACAACGTGGATTCTCTCCACATGGTGTCGACTGTGTGTTTGTGTTTGTGTGTGTGTTTCTGTCCAGAGAGTTTGGCTGGAGGGATCCCGAGCTGCCTGAAGTGATCCAAATGCTACAACACCAGTTCCCATCTGTGCAGTCTAATGCTGCGGCCTACCTACAGCATCTGTGCTTCGGAGACAATAAGATCAAATCTGAGGTATAGCACTCACCCACATACGCTAGACTGCATGCTCTGATTTCCTTTCAATTCAAAACAACTCACTGTCTTACATGTGCATTTCAAGTGATCTGATGGGAAAGATCACTGCTGTCAAATGTGGCCCGAGAATTACATATTACACCAACTAGTATTTCCACTCATTTCGGTTTTTATGTACATTTCCATTTGCCAGTTTATTATGCATGTAGCAGCAACGATCATAGTGGATTTTATTTCAGTTTTTTCCCCTCAGCTGTCAGCTTACTGAACTCTAATCTCTAACACTAAACTTTACACTTTAATACTAAATACCTCATTAATACTAAAAAATCTGCACTGTGTGAATAAATAACCTGCCATAATACTATGTTTCATATCTGTATTTAGATTTTAATTATCTCTACTGCATTATGCTGTTTGATTTGTCATTATTACTGTTAGTTGACTGAGTGGTTTCCAAACTTGACTCCTGGGGGGGGGCGGAGTAAAAATAAGGGGTCACATAAAGGCTATTGTAAAGTCAGCGGATTCTTATTTTAAAAATGCACCGAAATTTCGAATGAGAAAAAACGAACGAAATATGAGCCGAAAACATTAGCCATGTCGCGTCGTACCGCCTGGCAGTGTCCAGCAGGCAGGTTTGGTTTACCTTGTAACCAGAAGTGTAACACTCTCACTTTACTCATGTACCGCTCATAGTCAAAGTCCACTTAAATATACTGTATAAAAAATAAAATACACATTACTTATTGCATTTTTGGTTTAGATGCTTATTGTATTCAGTTGCACAATGGCATGAGTAATGTTAAATCTTATCTAATGTAATCTAATCTAATTGGCTCTAATTGTTTCGGTTCATTTGTGTCTAGGCACTTAATCACTAGGAAGTATTCACCATGTGAGGGCTGTTATTTGGTTGGGGAGGTCAGTCTCGAAATAGCAGTGACATCAATGTGATAGTATATCAGCCACAGCATTCTATAAAATCCCTCCCAAAAATTAAACAGAAGCAGCTTCAATTAGATGGATAAAAGGTCAGGCAGAAAAACAGTAGTTAAAGCAAGTTTGTGGCATTTGCTGTAGATACGAAGACAGGGTGGCATCCAGCTTCTGGTGGACCTGCTGGATCACCGAATGAGTGATGTGCACCGCAGCGCTTGTGGGGCTCTTAGGAACTTGGTGTACGGCAAAGCCAACGACGATAACAAGATCGCACTAAAGAACTGTGGAGGCATCCCAGCCCTGGTGCGCCTCCTACGCAAAACTACAGACGTGGAGATTAGAGAACTGCTTACAGGTATCTCACATCCCTACATCTCTCTCTCCTTCATATCACCATGGATTTATGCCTGATTTGTTTAATGGGGAAGTGGTATCACCATGGTTAAGGTGTTGGACTGTTAATAGGGTTTAATTTTCTGCACCACCAAGCTGTGACTGCTGGACCCCTGAGCAAGGCCCTTAACCCTCAACTGCTCAATTTGAATGAAATGATGAGATAAATATAAATCACTTTGGATAAGGGCGTCTGATAAATGCCAGAAATGTAACACAGCAACTCTTAGATGAATAATTAATGACCTGCTAATTGGTGACAATTATGTAAATTACTACCAGATAATGCAGACATCACACTGAGTGCGAATTTTTTCATTATGTGTTTTCTTAGCGCTGTGTTTAAGGATTTAAATTATAGGCCAAGCCTCAGAAACCCCTTTTTCAGGACACGAGATATTTTATATATGAAAAACACTAAATTTCGGAAATGCTCGCTTAAGAGAACATCCTTCAAACAGGTTTTAACACTTGCAGTTATCGACACGTCAACATAATAATCAAGTTCGGAGCAACAGTCAAGGCACTGAAAATTGATAGAGCTAAAATGCATCGATGCCAAAGGGCCGTGTTTCATTAAAAACAATCAGTGCTTTAAGCATCAAATACATTTTTTAGGTAAAGTGTGGTAATGGCATTTATTGTCCTCTCAAAAGCAATTTTCAATATTGTTTTCTGATAATAAAAATGATATCTTATAACATGACAACCTTTATTCAAACGCACAAATTATCGAAGTAAGCAAAATTATTGACCATAATATAAGACCATATGCCTGGAAAGTGTTATCATGAGTGTTAGATTGATTTATTAAAAGCTTTCAGTCACTGGTATGATATTTATATTTTGATTTTAAACCTAGTCATTTTTAGTCTCTTGCAAAACCAAAAGAGTTGGCTATGCTGTTTGGACAGGATTGTAGGTCGTCTGTGCTGTAGTGCTGAGGTCATGTTCGACTCATGGGTGTTTTTCGATGCAGGCGTGCTATGGAACTTGTCGTCGTGTGACGCATTAAAGATGCCTATAATTCAGGATGCTCTGGCTGTCCTCACCAACACCGTGATCATTCCTCACTCGGGCTGGGATTCGTCCCCGCTCCAGGACGAGCGCAAACTGCACCTGCATTCTTCACAAGTGCTCCGTAACGCCACTGGATGCCTCAGGTAGCGTGTCGATTGTCCATATACACACACACACAGATTTTGATTTCCAAGTTACTGTAAAATTAACTGAACCTTTCACTCGGGTTGTGTGATAATTACACATCAATATGTTTTACACCTCAGCGCTAATCAAATCTCTATAATTTTCTTCAACAGTAAATTTTTGCTATTGTTCAAGCTACATTTAGTTGTTTATCCAAATATGTTATGGTTTCTATAGTAACCACTCACAGCGATGTAACATGGGGATTTTGACCTCAGAGAATTGTAAAAAACTGTTGTAGCCTCACAAACAGGACATGTTTCGAGGCAAGTAAAGGCTTGTTTTCGATATGTAGCTTCTTTAATGCATTTTAAGTACCAGGAGAATATTTATGTTGCTAGTGTAATTAGAAATTGTCTCTTGTTGTACTATTAGGTGTTGATTTTTCCACTGAGTATCTTTTGAAATTTAGTGCTTAAACCAATGAATTTTTAGATTCTAGAAAAGTCAGTGTGTATCTGGTTTTCATTCGACACGTCACAGTCGTGCATTACTGCTCCTAATTCACCAATTAGATGGCCTCATGCCCTTCTACATAATTATGTAATTGGTTTGAGTAACTATGTCGCATGGTTTATGTTTTGGTGTAAAAGTATCTCTACTTTACTCGCTTTGTGCTTGCCTAGTCTTACCACTAACATGCTGCAGTTTGTTAGGCAATAATTAGATTTATATGATACAGCATTACTGTATATAAAGATTGTGTCAAAATGATATTCATATTGATGAGAATATGAGTAATGACTGTCTAGTCCTGCGCCACAGTTATTCTCAGGTATACTGACGGTTAGATTGATGCTCAAACAATCACTTCAACAATGTTTAGTGCCAGATGACAGAATGTCTTGAATCCCAACACCACCAAGGTATCAATGCGGCTCGGTTGTATAAAAAGAGATAAATGCAAGCCGCTCTGGATAAGAGCATTTTCATTTTCCAAACAGTTGCCACATTATTATACATTTTTCCTTTACTGAAACTAAGCATGACAGCCCAAAGCCCCTGAGCTCCAAAAAGACATGGGGTATCAAGGTTGCTGCATAGAGCCCTTAACACACTAAAAACCTTTGTGATTAACTGGAACACTAACTGCACCCCGGACCTTCTCAGCAAACAGTATGGCCTGAACTCTTAGAACTTTTCTTTTAATAACTTTGTGTCTGATTAGAATATAATAAAATATTATAATTTTATATATAATATTATATAATTCTAACATTCTGCTAGTGCATTGGACGGTCAGTTATTCTAGCCTGGGTCGTGTTCAGGTTTAATTCTGACCTTTATATTAGTCATGTGGACAGCGGAAGTATGGGATGTGTTCAAGGCTTTGAAGGTCATCAGTCACCAGAGCACTGTTTATATTTCTGAGCTCAGAGAATAAAAGGGAGAAAGACTGCAGGGCTCACACACTCTGTGTTCAGGGTCATGATTGCTTGTTGCTTTAATTTTTAAAAGCTTTTAGCTTTTAACTTTGCTTTAATGTTTTAAATGTGACTAAATGTAAATTTATGTTTTAGGTTTTTTAAATCTAGTTTACTGCTGCGTTTAAAATGCTGTTTTTAATTCACTCACACACACACACACACACACACCGTTTTCTACTTGAAAGTGGTCATAAATAATTATAAAACCTATTTATGACCTCTTTTACAGTAATACATTTTTTGCCCTTAGAATATTTCTTTGGCTCATGGCCAACTCTTCCTCTCTTCTCAGCTTCCTCATATATTAACTATCTAGCTACATTTTTTGCGCGTTGCAGCATGTGTGCATTGGGGTTGTTTTTTTTGTAAACTGATGGACAGTATCTAAGTGTAATTTATATATGTCTAAATCATATGACGTAAACATGTGGCCTTGATTCATTATTTTCACCCAAATCAGTTTTTGATGTTGTACCAGGTTTCAGGAAGCAGCAGCAGCTTCCTTTGTACGTCATTCGGTGGGCGCAAATCTGCACTTGTTTTTGCACAGCTTTAATGAATAATGGCTGATGTGATTGTAGCACTGGCACTGGAATCAATTGCCACTCTGTCAGGCATTTTGCAGCTGATATATGAGGACTGCCCTTGTGTATGTGGCCAGAATAGCCTGTCTACAAAGACTAATGAGATCACAGCCAGAGCCTGTGCCTGCCTCTGCATTTTTGGAAAAGAGGGTTCATTAGATCGAGCCATATGTGCCATGATTGTATTTTTTGATGCATTAAAATCTACAATGCAGTGGGCATGTTTCCTTTTTTTACATTTTGGAGCCTTTCTTTTTATATTGACGTTTCTTCTCACCAGGTCACAGATCATTTACCTTTACACATAACCTTGTGCTTGCCTAAGCCTTATTTACAATTTAGATCCATCACTGAATGCAGCCCAGACGACTCCCACTCAACTTGAAGGCAGCTGAATGTTAGCAGAGGGAGTGCAGAGTCACAATGGAAGTGAGCTGGCTGGCCTGAGCTTCTCCCAAGCCCCGTGCGTTAATTAATCTGTTTCACGCTTGACCGAAACTCGAGGAAACCAATTGAATATTTAACGGTCGAGCACCACTGCCACAGCACCTTTTTTTTTTTTCCTAGCACCAGAGGAATGCAGACATAGCCTTTGATTTGGCAGCGTTGGCTGTGCTCTAACGAGCCCTCCCCCATGAACGCATGCACTCGAGATAAACAAAATATTCTTATTGCAGTAAATACTACACAGTATTTCAGTATTGTGAGGGTTGTTTTGATGTGCAATCAAGTAATAAAAATGCTCATACAATCATTTATCATCACTGTCAGAAAAAGAATGAATTCAAGCCTTAATTGAGCTTCACAGATGCTGAAAGCATTTGCATTAAAACTATTTTGCAGGAATGTGAGCTCGGCGGGAGAAGAGGCTCGGCGCAGGATGAGAGAGTGCGAGGGGCTGACTGACGCGCTGCTCTACGTCATTCAGACGGCGCTGGGCAGCAGTGAGATCGACAGCAAGGTTCGAAGCATTGCTTGTTCTTTTATATACACAATATTCTAAGCAAAAAGTCTTACCAAAGCTCAGCAGATACATTTAGTTTTCATTCTAATGCTGGTGCAGACGAATAAAAAAGGGTAAGATTGAATCCATGGTTTAACATACATAAGGCTTAGTTAGTGGCTTGAGGAATTATTATTAATTATTATTAATGTTAAACTGGTCATCGGGTAAGTGTAGGCTCTTAACTCGTAAATGTTCCGCTGTACAAATTAGATGTGAGTCGCTCTATATAAGAGTGTCTGTCAAATGGCATTAAAGCTAGAGTGTATTTATACACACTTATGTACAGACTCCGGAGGCAAACTGGTTCTCCAGCACACATACAGCAGTTATTTGTTGTTACTTGCATTTAGCATTAAGAATAAGTGCCTGTTCCTCTATTGTATTAGCAGTCACAGTATTAATAGAAGAAAATGGTCATTACACAGATTAGGTCAGACACGCCCAGTCTCAAAGATACAGTCTCTAGGTTTCTTGCACTTTAGGAGCTCTTTCACGCTCGCTAAGATTGCTGAAATCTGTGAAAAAACAGTCAGGGGATTAGACAAAGACCGTTAAGATTTAAGTTCTCCCTATTTTCTTTGCCTAACAGACCAGGATTAGCTCAACAAAGGACAACATCCAGAGTACCAATCAATTCTAACAAGACAATAATAACAGCACTGTTGTAAGGAATGCATAGATTTTGTAAAGAAGACAAATATCTGAACATTTAAAAGTTTGTGTGTGACTCATTAATTTATTTTTACTATTAGTTTATACATTAGATATCTAAATGTTGGTAGGCATCTTACTAGCCCATGTTTTAGGCGAACTGTTTCCACAAAGTTGGAAGCACACCTATGTGTGTAGAAGTTTGTATGTTGCAGCATTGCATGTGTTTTCTTTACCCTTGTGTTAAAGAGCATATTAAAGGAAGGCATCACAAATGAGTAATGAAAACGACAAATTTCAGGGAAAAAAAACTTAAGTTGCAAAAAGTTTTATGCCTGCTTGAGTTGATTTTTGTCTTGTGCAAAAAATAATAGATTTAAGTAAAAGTAAATGGAAACGTAATTGCTGAATACATTTTGACAAAGTGAATAATAAACCCACATGACTAATTGTCGATTTCCACTCTTTTATGTTTGTGTTGTCTTATTTACTGTTGGTTACTAGGTTATTAATACCACCACCAGCCACTTTCACACTGCTCGATTTTAGCCCAGATTTTCACGTGACAGGTTTTACAAACCCGCCAAAGAATGCCTGAAATCGGAGGCAAATCTCTGCTTGTTTACATGAGTAACAATCACGCAGTGTAAATGACCAAAGAGGCAATCTTAGAAAATCGCAGAGGCCATTGAAATATTTGGCATGCTAAATATCTGGAACTGTCAGACATTCAAAATCCGGATATGTAAAATGGGTTCTGACTTAAAAATACACCAGCAATGAAAGAGCATCGGACATTCAGGAGTTATAGACCACAATATCAGTGTTTTTAATGGGTTTTTTTTTTGTTTTTTTTTTTTTTTTTTTTTCATTTTACCCAGAACTCGAGTTTCAGTGTGACACATAGTTTGCAAAGCTGGCAGAGTTATCCGATTCTTGTTATTATAAAGTCATGCAGTGTGTAACCTCCTGTCGCCAAGCCATTGTACATGTGAACATGGCAGCAACTGAATGTTACATAAGATAGTCAAGCATGGCTGGCGGCCTGGTGTAGTGGTTTAAGACGCCGTACCCACATGTGCAGTTGTGCTCCAGTGACCTGGGTTTAATTCCGGCTTAGGTCCTTTCCGGTCCCAGCCCCCTCTGTCTTCCTATTTCATCTCTCTCACTGTCCTATTAATAAAGTTATCCTAAAAATATGTCTGGAAAAAAGGCAAAGATTTTCTTCCATATAGTGTATATCCATTGTAAGGCATTCATGTGTTATATAAATGTAACTTTTAGCCCAGCCATAATTTTCCCCCTGCATTTCTTTATCCCTTGTGTTTTCTTAAAAAAAGACTGTAGAGAACTGCGTGTGTATATTGAGGAACCTGTCCTATCGGCTGGCAGCAGAGACGTCTCAGGGACAGCAGCTGGGCTCAGATGAGCTGGACGGGGTGCTGTGCACTGACGCCAACGGGAAGGATGCAGAGAGCTCCGGCTGCTGGGGCAAGAAGAAGAAGAAAAAGAAGAGTCATGATCAGGTGGGCCACAGGCACGAGCACCGCAGCTGCTAGCAATTAGCGCCACTTAGCAGCACCACCATTCAGGCAGCCTGCATGGCCAATCAGCCCTACGCTAGTAGATAATTACTTACTTTAGAGAGCTGATTTCATTTAGGCTCTGAAAACAGTAGCAATAGCGGGTCCATTGCTTACATTTTCTCCACAGACACATTGGCTCAATGGCAAGCTTCAAGGTTGGGCTCTCCTTCAAGCTTTAGCTTTTAAATTAAGTTGTGAAACACAAATGCCTTTTTTTAGGTGTACGGTCAATTACCCTAATGCACACACATACACACATTTAGAAGGCCATATCACAGTAGCCGCTCTGCACTTTTATCTTGTATTTAATGCTTGACCGATTCCAAATATTTTACCAGCCTTCTGTTTATGACTTTCTTTTATTAAGCCACTGAAGTCAATGCACTTTTTCAGAGTCGCTAAATATAAACTGAGTGTTTAATGAAGTTCGCTCTTTGTATCCTCTTAGTGGGATGGCGTCGGTCCTTTTCCAGACTCTGGCGAGCCTCCTAAGGGGCTGCAGATGCTCTGGCACCCATCCATTGTGAAGCCATACCTCACACTGCTGTCAGAATGCTCCAACCCGGACACGCTGGAGGGAGCTGCAGGGGCTCTACAGAATCTGGCGGCAGGCAGCTGGAAGGTAGGCCCCACCCCGAAGCCAGTGAGTAACTCCACCCTCTCGAACCCACAATCCAACTGGGTCAACTTGCACTCCTACCTACACATACACACAGAACATTTGCACAGCTTGAGTCAAGCCTTTCTGATGTTCCAACACAAATCCCCCAGAGCCCTCTAGAGTACTGGCTCATGTTGAGCACAACTTTCTTCTCTGACACACATTCATTACCAGTTCCAATACAACTACTTTATTATAAAAAATACTATATTCCAAGCTTCCAAGGGATGGATACATTCAGAGCTCATTGACACTTATTATACTGTTGGCCATTCAGCGTCACAGTGCATTATCATGACATAACCAAAGTCAAGGGGGAATGACCAGACAAGCCTAGTTCATGCAGTTACTCAAATAATCACTTTACAGCCATGATGAGCAGAAAAGCATCTCAGGTTGCAGATGATGTTAAAACTTGAATGTAGATAAGTTATAACATAAGAAGACCACATTCGACCAGTTTAGTGGATATTCATATACCACTTAAAATTCTTCCCTGACACCAGGAAAAGAATTCCGAACTTTTAGAGAGCCCAAAGTTCCCAAAAACTGGAAAGGTGACCCTTTTTGTGCTATAGCCTCTGATCAAGAGTGGTCCTTTACTGTTGTAACACATTCTTCTCAAGAGTAATGGGTAGGGTGTGCTAAGATGCTTTTTTTTCTCGTTACAGTTGTAAAAAGTGTCTGTTTTTTATACAACATTTTCTGTGAACTCTTAGAAACTATTGAGTGTTAAATTCCTAAAAGATCATCTACAGGAATCCGGCCTATTATTTCACCCAAAAATAAACAGGCTACCGAAATCTTTTTTTTTTTTTTCTCATGTATTTTTTCTTATTTCTCATGTTCAGTGTGAGCGTTAAACCAAAGCTCTTGACCTGTATGTGTTTGGTCTTATTGTTTAGATGTTCCTGATACAGTGAACAATATAAGGTTTCCAAAAGTTTAAGCAAATAACCATCTGAAAAGTATGGCATGCATTTGTATTCAGCCGCCTGTACTCTGATACCCCTAAATAAAATCCAGTGCAATCAATTGCCTTCAGAAGTCACCTAATGAGTAAATAGAGTCCAGCTGTGTGTAATTTAGTCTCTGTATAAATGCACCTGTTCTGTGGAGCCCTCAGTGGTTTGTTAGAGAACACTATTGAGCAAACCGCATCATGAAGATCAAGGAACTCACCAGACAGGCCAGGGATAAAGTTGTGGAGAAGTTTAAAGCAGGGTTAAAACATTTTTAAAAATTCCAAGCTTTGAACTTCTCAAGGAGCACTGTGCAACACTTTTACGCCAAAATGTGGCGTAAACGTAACACTGCTCATCGCCCTAAACACACCACATCGGCAGCATCGTGCTGTGGGGATGCTTTTCTTCAGCAGGGACAGGGAAGCTGGTCAGAGTTAATACTAAGATGCGGGGGGTGAATACAAATGCACACCACAGATTTTTATTAAAATTTGTTTGTTTCACTTCACAATTATGTGTTATTTTGTGTTGGTCTATTACAAAAAATCTCAATGAAAACATTTAAATTTGTGGTTGTGAGGTGACAAAAAGAATACTTTTGTAAGACACTGTACAGATCAGGTTTGGTAATCAAAGCATATTTAACATGTGGATTTTTTTTGTTGGTGCCAAAATGTTCACACACAAAGCAGGGTTAATTTTTTTTTTTTAATGAATTGCGACCTGATTAAAAAAAGGTTTTTTTCCCTGCTGTGTCTTTTGCAGTGGTCAGTGTATATCCGGGCGGCTGTAAGAAAAGAGAAGGGCCTCCCTATTCTGGTGGAGCTACTGAGAATCGATAATGACCGCGTAGTGTGTGCCGTGGCTACGGCACTCAGGAACATGGCTTTGGATGTGAGAAACAAAGAGCTCATCGGTATGTTTTAGCGACGACATCGTGCATAATTTTGCACTAACATGCTGTTGCTGAAAGTTACAAGAATGAATTGTACCATTATACAATAACAGGTCTTTGTATAACAACCATTGTATATTGTGTTCTCTAATTACTTTTACTCTGGGGATGGTAATATCTGTAGGTGGGTGTGTGCCTGCATAGTAAATAAGCTTGCTTATTTAATAAATCCACCAAGCAATCTGGGTTATTTAAAAAATGAACGGCAGCATTAACGGCGTCAGGTTATTGTTAGGAATGTTGCAGCAACAGACAATTATTGATCCTCACAACAGTCTGAGTGCCGAGGTGCGCCTTGGTGTCTCCATGGTAACCAGTCAGTCTAAGGCAAAGGCATGTGTGTCATGTGAGAAATAAAAAGCAAGAATTCTGAGAAATATTGTGAAAGCATGCGGAAGTGGCCATATTCCATCTATTTAGTAGCACTTCAAAAAAAATTGTATGACACAGTACAGCGCCGTTTATAACATGATGTTGACATTCAGTTGCATGGAAGTGTCCAAATAATCCACAACCTCAGACAATCTCTTTTCCATCTGCCCATAAACTAATAATCTTTTCCTCCATCTCTCTCTGTTTTTCTTTTTCTGTCTATGGTTCCTTTGCATCCCCGAAAGGCAAGTACGCCATGAGAGACCTGGTCCACCGCCTTCCAGGAGGCAACAATAACGGCAGTGGAGGCAGTGTGGGGAAGAGCATGTCCGATGACACCATCACAGCCATCTGCTGTGCTCTTCACGAGGTCATCACTAAGAACATGGAAAACGCCAAGGCCTTACGTGACGCTGGAGGCATCGAAAAGCTAATCGGCATCGCACGCAGCAAAGGAGACAAGTAGGTGACAGGACGTCTTCAGAAAGCCTACTGTAGCCATGTAACCCAGAAAACCTTCCCAGGCTTGCAAAACCACCAAAATGTAGCAAAGGAGTTGTTTCAGTGGTTATTTAACAGATCTATGTAGAAGACTTGAGCAGGATATTTGTTATGCGCGCATTTTCTAGAAGGGCTTTTAAATAAAATATTACTTAAATGTAAGCTAAGAAATTGATGTCTTTTCTAGTCTGCAACTTGCCCAGCGATCTTTTCACATTGCGGAGTGCCGTCTTATCTCCAGCACAAATGGTAATGGAGAAGTGTCTGGTAATTTCTTTCCCGCTGGCGCAGATGTTAACATGCCAGACCAAGTAAGAGGGTGCCGTTCCATCATTTGCTTTAAACATGCCAATAGATTTTTTTTAAGGGCAGGAAAATTACTTTTTACTAGCCTTGGGCAAATGTCCAACTAAAGGCAGGATGGAATTCATTTTTCATTCATCTCTGTCAGTTTTAAGTGAACTGTAGGCGTATTCTCCACTGATCTAAGACTAAAACGACAAATCCTTCTGGCAGGCTTTATAAACATTTCCATTAAGAAATTAAAGCTAACATGATCTCAGTTTTAAAAAACTAATCACGATCTCAGTCTTTCAGCCATGGCACACTTCCACAGATTTATATTACCTGTCATTTATAGCCACTGACTCTTCTACATATAATTTGCAGGTGTGTTGTGTGTGTGTCTCTCTCTCTCTCTCTCTCTCTCTCTCTATCTATCTATCTATCTATCTATTATGCTTTCTCTCTGCTGATCGTGCTCTTTTAATTTTTAAAGCTGGTAGATAAAATATTAGTTTAAGAATTAATCAGGTCCTTCAGGATTTTACACTGTTTTAATAAGGCGAAAATTTAACCCTGCAACCATCACAAAAAAGCAAAAGGAAATACCAAAAGGGACTGATCGAAGTGGATATTAGCAAAATTATATGCAAAATTATATACTATATTTATAACAATATAATAAACATGCGGCGCATTGTTGCTCGTTTCTTGGCAAAGCAGTCCAATATTTAGCTGCAGTATTCCTCCTTTTCTCCTTAGCATTTCCACCCCTAATTCTCTTTCTCTCGCCGTCTTTTGCAATGATGATATTACTATTATTATTATTATTTTCTATTATTATTGTTTAGATTTGCAGATTGTGCAAGTTTTAATCATGTTCACCTAAATTTTTGTCCCCATAGACACTCCCCTAAGGTGGTAAAAGCCGCATCTCAAGTTCTCAATAGCATGTGGCAGTACCGGGATTTGCGCAGCCTGTACAAAAAGGTAGTGAATTCATACTCATGTTCTCTGATCTATTATTTCTATTCTATTATTGGCAGATATCTTTATTTAGAAGCAAGTTAAATACTTTGTTGTTGCCATTCAAAACTGACTTACGATTACAGAATAGGTCAGAATTTACACTATATGGGCAAAATGTTTGTGCATGCTTTTCCTGTAGAGCCACATAACTTATTTCTTACATTTACATCTCTCGCACTTGACAGACGCTCTTATCCAGAGCGACTTATGTTTATCTAATTTATTCATTTGAGCAGCTAAGGTTTAATGGCCTTGCTCAGGGGCCAGCATTGGCCACTTGGCGTCCTGACATTTAAGTCCACTGAACATCTTTAAGATAAACCAAAACTCTGACTGCACTTCAGACCTCCTTACCCGACATTACCACCGGATTTCAATTTCACATTTTATGGCTGAATGAGGAAATTCCCACAGCTACACTGAAAAATCTAGTGGAAAGTCTTTCCAGAGTTGTGGAGGTTATTTTGGGAGCAAAAGGGACACTAAATAATCGGGTGTCTCATTCTTTTTGCCCATATAGTGTCCAATAAACAGCATGAATCATATGCTCTTTATTATATTTGCATATCGATTTTCATCTTATCTATAAAAGAGTTATTATTATTAAGATACATGCTGTCGTGTTACACAATAACTAATATAGCAGCTGAAGACATTTCTATTGATTGACTCGCTTCTTTCATTTTGCCTAAATCTATAATTGCAAGTAGAAATATAGAAATGATGAATGTTGTTAGCACAAGCATTGGTTTAGAGTCTACAGAAAAGATGCTGTGTAAGGCTTTTTATCTGATTGGGTCAATCTAATGGCAACTTTCTAGAATAATACGCAGAACTGTGAATTAATCTGACCAGGGCTTCTAGTAAATTGAAAGAAAATTGCTTTATAAACTGTGTCAGAGCCATTCCAGAGTTTCAAGGTGGTAAATAGCAACTCCCCAGCTGCCCCAGTGACTAATTTGCATCATTTGCAGGATGGTTATTCTCAATACCACTTTGTGGGCTCCTCCTCTACAATAGAGAGAGACCGACAGAGACCTTATTCTTCCTCTCGCACTCCATCCATCTCTCCAGTACGGACCTCGCCCAATAACCGCTCCGGTGAGTGGACTGCCAAGACGCTTGATTTTAAAAAACGAATATGAATGCGAACACTACTTAACGGAAACTGGCCCCCTCTTTAGCAGTAAAAAAGTCTGTTATATAAATATAATAATTAATACAGAATAAATGGTGTGCGTAGCAGTACAGTGTCTCGAACGTGTGTGGTCAGTTACATCTTTTACGATTGGTAGAAGACGCAGCGCAGGAGGAATTACTGACATAAATGTGGAACTTGACAAGGTTTGCTGTAAACAGAGGTTTATTTGACATTTTTTCATAGCAGACCTACAGTAAAGCAAGTTCTTAAAGCAAGTTTGATTTATGCTTTCTAGGCAAATTTCAGAGCAGTCATTATTCACCTAGAAATTGATTTTAACTTCCATATTTTTCAGACCAGGCACATTTTATATATTTATATGGGGCTGGCGAACACTCGAAACATTTTCATACCTTTAGCACATGTGCTGATAAATCATCTTTCTAATAGCATGTGTTTTTTTTCCCCACTTGGATGTCATTCTTTTTTTTTATATTGTTTTTTGTAGCATCGAAATTATTATATACAGTAAAGATGAAAAAATTCAGAGACTCACTCAAAATGTAAATACAGTATATAGGAAGCTTATATACCTCCTCAGCCCCTAATGTAATTCTAACATATTTTACCAGCATGATTTGAGACATACTGCAATCTTAAAAAAATAACGTGTGGACCCATGATGAATAGACGAGCGAATAGAGGTGTATTTACTCTCAGTAGTCTTGGGTAGCGTATGAGCAGTGGTTTTAATGTTGCTTTAGCTGCAGTCGTCAAGGATGCCATGATAATTAATAAATTTGCAAGTTAGCACTATAGTAATCATTATCTAAGAGTTATTAAACGGGTGTTAACATTTTTATGGGTTACAAACTGCTTGCTTAAAGAAAATCATATCAGTAGAACGGTTAGAAAATATTTATTAAAAAATGTATCGCTTTTTTGTCCCTGTTATAATCTTATTTATCAGATTATTTTTAAAAAATGAAAAGCTACTTTTCTTGCTCAGCCTGTCAGCTAAAAACAACTTTCCTTCTAATGCTTCTGAGGTTAGGGTCACTTCTTAGGTAAACTGGAGCAAGTGTATTTTGTTGTTAAGCTATATTTGACTAGTGTGACCAGCACATTTAAGAAAAAAACCTGAGCATTTGTGTTAAAATTCTGTGTCCATCTCTTCCAACTTAAATTTTTCTTGTTAGCAATATTGGTGCCTGCTTTACAAAGTGAGACACAGAGAGTGTGTGTGTGTGAGTGTGTGTGTGTGTGTGTGTGTGTGTGTGTGTGTGTGTGTGTGTGTGTGTGTGTGTGTGTGTGTGGTGGTGTTGTGTGGTGTGTGTAGTTAGGACAGGACAGATGTCAAGGAAGTAATGCAACTGTAATGACTGCAAACCTTATTCAATTATCTGCTGCTGAGGCTTTACTGTATATCAGTACCAGGTGGCTGATCATCACCTCGCCATGCAATACTTCACAATACTATTGGATATGCTGCCTTTTTCAGAGTGTAAAAGAGGCTAGATTAATCAATAGGCACACTGTTCCTTTAATTATTCATCACAAGCTTTAGTCATGTTAGAGGACACTTAATGCCTATGCACTACTATAAACCCCTCAAACCAAGAATCACTATATTCTCGATGATTCGGCATAAAAAAACACAAGTCCTGCCCAATCATGTTACTGCTACATGGAAATCATTTGAGCATTTGTCTATTTTACTGTGTGTGAATTACAAACAGATCCTTCTCCAATTTACCTCGAAAAGGTCATGAATAACATGTGCAACATAATGGTTATATCTTGCTATTAATTTAAAGAATTATTTTCTGGGCCGACGCTGTGGTATAGTGGGTTAAGGTGCCGGCACCCACATGCGCAGTTGCGCTCTGGGGACACGGGTTTGAGGCGGCTTGGGTCTATTCCAGGCCCACCTCTCTCTAATTCCCCCATTTTATCCTTCTGTTCTATCAATAAAGGCAAAAAATGCCCCAAAATATTTTTAAATAATTATTTTAGATTAGATCTGTCCAAAAATGTGTGCACATGATTATCATACATACATTTCTTTCTTCTCTGTGGATCTTACAATTATATGCCTTTTTATATCATGTAGTATGGGCTATGCATCTCACACCTGATATGCTTCTATTACACGCTAAGCGTACGTTGTTTTGTTAAATGTGTTTTGTGTATTTGAACATAAAGCTGTTTAGCTCAGCCATTTCTCCATTTCTCTCGTTTAGCCCAAATGTGTAGTTATGTTTAGACGAGTGTTGAAACATGATTAACCATAAAGAAATATAGGTTCGTTGCTGAAAAGACACTGGTAAGAATTAATTGATAGTTGATCGTTAATTTTCCAGATGTTTGATTCAGAAATTTCAATTCAAACCCCCTGAACACATTTTAGATGAACTTAAACACCTCTGCACGTTGCGTTTCAGGCGTCATTACACATATCACACATATTAGGCTTTTTGTTCGGTTATTTAATTTGCATAAGCTTAATGTGTCTTTAGGAAAGTTATCACAGCATATTAGAGGTGTGACGCGATTTCGTGAGATCCGCCTGGTCTCACACAATACCACACACAATAAACTTCGCTACACAGGCTGGACTTGGTGTTGCGCGTGTCGCTTGTTTGCTTAGCTGGGTAAGACGTCTGAGCAGAAGCCGCTACAACTGCCACCACTAAAATTAATAACAGACATGGCAAAGTTTGTGGCAGAACATTTTGCACAGTGTTTATATGTTGTTAATTACAACATATAATTCATTTGAAATAGAAGTTTTAATTTCAAAAAGTACAAGTTGATTTTAAAATGCATTTTGTGCAATTGCATTTCGTGTTTTTCAGTTAAATAAAAGACTTCAATTTCCCTGTATTTCATCATTGAGGATTTCTTTAAAAAGGCTAAAAATCTTGTCTTGTCTCGTTCTCGTGAACCCAGTCTTGTGTCTTGTCCCGTGGAATAAGTCTCTCTTCACAGCTAAGTATTGCCAATCTGTTTTTTTTTGTTGTTGTTGTTGAGACGTCATTTTGGTATTATTGATTAGTTTACCTTCAAGAGAAGAATAAGCTGACAGTCTACTAGTTGTACTAGTGTGCGCTTGCACTGTATTGGTTGTTTTTATGCGGGGTTTTTTTTTTTGTTTTTTTTGCAAGTTAGCATCGCTTATTGTGTCAGTTATGCTGGATAAATACAAATCCCACCAAAATCTACTGGAAGGTCATCCTACAAGTATATAACAGCTAAAGGGGATTATGTGCAAAAACATATGGGATGGAAAGTTAAATGTCCACAAATACACGTCTATGAATATATTAGACATATAGTGCAGCTTTGTATGTATTACCTCCAGATCCCTTGATTACTGTACATTAACAAGGAAGAATAAACACAAATGATGATATTAACTGACTGATTTGTGCGTATCAGTTTGCTTAAAAGTAGTCAGGATTGTATTCATCATAATACCTAAGCACTGATTAGGGTGGGTTGGTGGTGTTTTTTTAATTTGTATCTGTTATGTTGCTTTATTGCGCTGTGATCTGTCTGTGCAGACGGAGGCATGCAGTTCTCACTTACTCTTTGTTTGTCTTTGAGTAATTAGATTTTCAAGCAGACCCCATCAGTGTTTCTTACCTGTAATCTTTATCGACATTAATTTGGCAAAAGAGGTGCAACAGATGCTCAATATCCGGAGTCGTAACAGGACTTCAGAGAAGCAACTAATAAGTGGCTGATCCAATTTAGAAACTGCTGAAAGTGAAGAGTGCTGATCTGCTCACTCCTCAAACATCAGTGGAGGCTTATGAGGTGCAGAGGCAGCAGCAACAATGAAGCACTATTGTTCATACTCTCTCCTAAGAGCATCATCTGGAGAATTAATAGTGTCATTCCCATCCTTTACCATCTGGATTCGAAAGCAAACTGAAACGTATAACATTGTTAAACACACTGACGGGACCTGTCACTTTTTTTCCAGTTTGTGATTGTTGTCATGAGCTGCATCTCAAATTGAAATCTCTGACACATTTCAATTCTAGCTAAAACACATTTAAATTAAAGTTAAAAAATTCAGTGAAATGCAAAGAGACATTTTGGCATTCCTACACGAGAGGCTTTAAAACCTAGAAGTAAAAGCAGAAATCAATGAATGTACTTTACTTCCAGCTCATCTCAGTTGGGTTTAGTGGGTTAAGTTTGAATCAGGACATTTACCTTCTTCACTTCAACTAGAACATGACATGTGTTTATAAAGCTCAGGGTCTTTGTGCGCGGGGACACTGTCATGCATTTTATTTCCACTGGAAGGAAATCTTAATACTATAACAAATAAAGACATAGTAGATTCAATTCAATTCAGTTTTATTTGTATTGCGCTTTTTACAATGGTGATTGTCACAAAGCAGCTTTACAATTGAAGAAATTATGAGATAAAATGAAACAGAAATCAGTTTGTCCCTGATGAGCAAGCCGGGCGACGGTGGCAAGGAAAAACTCCCTGAGATGAGATAGGAAGAAACCTTGAGAGGAACCAGACTCAACAGAGAACCCATCCTCATTTGGGTGAAAACAGGTAGCAGGAATTATGAGGTTACATTGTGTGTGTAAACAACTATAATCATTAGTCCTTAGAGAGCAGCTGGAACGTCTTTATGGCGAAGTGGGTCGTCCTAGATCGCCCTGGTGATGCCTCATCCGCTGGGCAGGTCACAGGGAAGGGTCCCACAGGACCGGGTTGGAGGTGGGGTCTGGATCACCGGCAGCACCGTTGTGGCGTATGTAACTCAACAGTGAGAGAGAGAGAGAGAGAGAGAGAGAGAGAGAGAGAGAGAGAGAGAAAGAGAAAGAAAGAAAGAGAGGAAGGGAGGGAAAGGAAGGCAAAAAGAAGGAAAACAGTTAAGTGACAATGTAATCACACGGTTTGGATTGATTAAATGAATAATGTAGAGTGCAAGGATGGACTCCGGCAAGACTAACTAGGTCAGCATAACTAAACGGAGAACCAGAGGGAAACACAGACATGAGGGCTCCCTGATATGTTAAGCAACCAGCCGCTCTCATCATCAACACCCCCGTGATCAATATAGAGAGGGAAAGACAGCATCTAAACATACCAGATCACCATAATACTCAACACCCATGAGTCCCCCGGATCTGCTCCTTTAGCTAAGGGGAATCAAATACAAAAGGCTTGATTAAATAAGTACGTTTTTAACCTGGACTTAAACACTGAGACTGTGTCTGATTCCCGAACATACATAGGGAGGCTATTCCATAGCATTGGGGCCTCTGTAAGAAAAGGCTCAGCCCCCTGTTGTAGTTTTTATAATGCGCGGTACTGACAAGCAGCCTGCATCCTTTGATCGAAGTAGGCGTGGCGGAACGTAAGACACTAGAAGTTCGGTACTGCAGTGCAAGACCATTTAAAGCTTTATAAGTTAAAAGTAGTATTTTAAAATCGATGCAGTGTCTCACTGGGAGCCAATGCAGTGTGGATAGGACTGGTGTGATGTGCTCGTACCTTTTAGTTTTAGTGAGGACTCTCGCTGCTGCGTTCTGGACTAGCTGAAGTTTATTAATGCACCTAGTTGATGAACATCCAGACAGTAAAGCATTACAGTAATCCAGCCTGGATGTGATAAACGCATGAACTAATTTTTCGGCATCAGTAAGCGACAAGATATTTTTTTATTTTAGCAATATTTCTAAGATGATAGAATGCTATCCTGGTAATATTGTCGACATGGGCTTCAAATGAGAGATTGAAGTCTAAAGTCACACCCAGATCTTTTACTGTTGCACTTGGTGAAACAGAAACACTGTCTAGGGTTAAGGTGTGATCAGGAAGCTTACTTTTAGCTACCTGTGGTCCTAGAACAAGAACCTCCGTCTTGTCAGCGTTAAGCAAGAGGAAATTGCATAACATCCAATCTCTTACTTCCTTCACACATTGCTCAAAATTATAAAACTGGCCTTTCGCATCAGGCCTTGATGAGACGTACAACTGTGTGTCATCAGCGTAACAGTGGAAACTGATATCATGCTTACGAATTATGTTTCCCAGAGGCAGCATGTAAAGAGAGAAAGAAAAGAAGTGGGCCTAAAACCGAGCCCTGTGGAACACCATACTTTACAAGGGAGCACGCAGAATAATCACCATTTAAATCTACAAACTGGTAACGATCGGTTAAATAGGACCTGAGCCACGCAAGAGCTGTTCCTTTAATTCCTACTAATTTTTCTAATCTGTGAAGAAGAATATTGTGATCTATAGTGTCGAAGGCCGCACTAAGGTCAAGTAATATAAGCAACGAGACACGGCCTTGATCGGATGCCAGTAAGAGGTCATTAGCTACTTTGACCAGTGCTGTCTCTGCACTGTGATGAGGCCTGAATCCTGATTGATAAAGTTCATGTATGTTATTTCTTTGTAAATATGAACATAGCTGCTGCGCTACTACCTTCTCTAGGATTTTAGAGATAAACGGAAGGTTAGATATCGGTCTATAGTTTGACAGCTCATTTTGGTCAAAGTCAGGTTTCTTAATTAAAGGTTTAATAACTGCTAATTTAAAAGATTTGGGAACATACCCACTGCTGAGAGAAGAGTTAACTATTTTCAACAGGGGTTCTGATACTGCCGGTAGATAACTGGGTGTTACCGAATTTGTGGCAACAGTTTGGAAAAGACTCTGTAGGTGTGCTGGTTAGTTAAAAACCTTTTTTCAACCAATATTACATGGTTTTCATTTATGAGATTAAGGATTAATAATAGCAGCAACCTGGCATATACACGTGCCATTTAAAGCAAAGATATAATCCAGCCTTATCATTATTTGTTTCTGAACCCAGTTGTGGGTAAAATTAGAGGTTCTTTCTTTCAACATATTTGTTCTCTTCAGATGTGTGTTGTAAATTGTTTACAAATGTTTTTGTTTGTTTCTCTTTTTGTCTCAAGCGAGTGCCCCAACCTCTCCACGAGAGATGATGAGTCTGAAAGAGAGGAAAGCAGATTATGAGTTGACTGGAACCAATCCAGGTTACCATGGCAACAAGGGCGAACACACTTCCAGGAAGGACACTATGCCAGGTAATGCCGAGTTCACACTGCTAACTTTGCAAAGTGGTCTGATTTACCGTTGTTTTCACACTGCACGACTATCTGGGGTAACATTTAGTTTCCCCTGGGTTTATGTGCACGATGGATCAGTGACAGCAAGTTACACATTGCATGACTTTAAAAATAGAAAGAATCCCTGAAAACTCTGTCTGCTCCGCAATCTCCAACTACATTTTACAACCAAACATATGTGAGAAGTGATTTGCGAGACTGGATATGTTTAAGAGGAGCTCACAGGAATTTCAAAATACAAATGGTCTGTCGCTGAGGGTGCAAAAAGAAAAGAAAAATTTTGAAAAGACAGGAACCGAAGGCATACTTGTACTGATAATGTGGTCTATAACTTCTCCCTAAACTACCAGTTGCCTGGTATCTCACGCTCTTATTGGCTGTAAGTCATCGTCAAGGTATTTTTCAGTCGGGACCCATTTCACACTGCTGGATTTTGAATCACTGACAGGTCGAGAGATTTAGCATGCCAAATATAATTTACGGGCCTCAACAACCGCTCTGCATAAAAAATAATATTCATACTAGGTGACTGTAACTCGCGTCAACTAGCACTGACTTGCCTTTGATTTCAGGCATTTGACTGCGATTTTACAACACCTGTCGGCAGCTCAAATTGTATATGTTGATCTCAGTATAAGGCTTTAGCACTACATTCACTGCATTTGGCAGACACACTTATTCAATGCAACTTTTATTTTATTTTATATACACAACTGAGCAAGGTTAAGGGCCTTGTTCAAGGGCCCAGTGGTGATAATTTGGAGTTGATGGAAATCATCCAGTTAGCAGTTCAACACCTTACCCACTGAGCTATTTCACCCTGAATGTAAATTAGTGGACAGCTAATTTTAACCACAACTGGGTTCAGAAACAAATAATGATAAGGCTGGATTAGATCTTTTTAGTATTATTGATTATATCGGCTAGTATCAGCAGAGAGTCATATTCACATTATCTGAGCAGCTTTGTGCAGCAAATTGTCTTTGTTGGGTGTTCATTACACAAGCATGAGCTTGTTTGTTCAGACTGTTTATCTAAAGAGTAAACCACATGCACACTACTGGCAGCGTAAGCAGACTTTTTGTATGCATTCATGAACTTCTCATATATCTGCAGCACAAATCTCCAGTGGAACTGCCACATTGTTCCGGGGTGCTTACGTGTCTCCCAGTGATGACCTCAAGCATAACCAGGTAAGAAGAAAAGAAAAGGAGCTTAAAATAAACTTTAGCAAAAATTATTTTTAAAAGGGGTTTAAGATATAACACCAAACATCTGGATGTCCATTTTATTAAAATAAAACAAACTTTGCGACTGTAAAGTTGTTAAAACTGTACATTGCTGAATATATACATTGACACGCCGTAAATTATTCAACATTTTTGTAGTATTTGAACCTGAAAATAAAAAGAAATTAGGTACATGTCATGTACCTACACAAAATAGCTCATAATGTTAAACGTCAGAAGCTGCATTATAGTTTATTATTTTTTTACCTGCCTAATTAGTTCTGTCAGATATCACTTAAGTATATCTTTATATGAGGAATCCCCAGGAACATCCCCAGGATTCTATTGACGCCTGTCCTACATGATGGAAGTATGAATAAAATGTTAAAAAGTTCTGCTCATCATCATCCCATAAACAATCCACATAATGATGCATGCTGTAGTTAGCATCATGGTATAGGGATGAGCAACAATGGTAGCTTAGTGATTAAGTTGTTGGAGCTCCGTCTGGAAGATCATGGGTTTAATTCCCAGCACCACCAAGCTGCCACTTCCAGACCCCTGAGCAATGCCATCAAACCTTAACATCTTAACCACTGAGCTGCCACTTTCCTTTAAGGACTAGAAGAATAAAGTAAATGTTTGCATTATTTATTTGTGTGTTGCTGCTTTCAGGTGTCCACTCAAGGTAATCCATCAGAGGCCTACCCTCCTTTCCAAACTCCTCCAGGAGCTAATTTTGAGGAGAATTATTACGAGGACCAAGTGCACCAACGCCCCCCGGCCACCGCAGATGGCACCCTGCACCTTGGCCTCAAGTCCACTGGCAATTATGTGGACTTCTACTCAGCCTCCCGGCCCTACAGCGAACTCAACTACGAGACGAGTCACTATCCTGCCTCGCCCGACTCCTGGGTTTAAGAGGCAGCTGAAAGGGCTGAGGTTCAACGCGCAAACAGAATCCAGCCCGCATGTGCATGAACACTATCAGACAACCACACACACTCGCGCACATACCGACACACACCTTCTGTTTAAAATGAAGGTACCTACTGAGCTGTTGAGTCACAGTGATTATTGAAGACACGCTTACCGTAAAACCGACTGATGACGACTTGGAGAAAAAAAATGCAAAAGGTACATTTGAGGTGCGAAACCAGTCCACAGAGCAGACCTTCGGGGAGGAGTGAGGGAACTGTGATGATGGAGAGGAGATGGGGACATGAAGCACAAGAACATGTCATACGTCAATACAGACTGGGGAAATAGATCAGACATTTTTAGGGCATCTGTTTGCGTTCAACCTGCTTTTTATGGAGAGCTTTCCTTCACAAGGAGATTTTTATCTTTTTGGTTCATCCTCTTTATTTTGTATCTCCTGTTTTTATCTTCTTAATTCTAGTGTAAAGTATTTGTTGTATATTGCAGATGTAGATACGAGTTACCTTGTGTATATTACAGAAAAAAAAAAACAGAAACTGATGTCTCCTCCCTTGTGGCTCATTACAGCAGTTGTTTTAGCATACAGAAAATGGGATACTCACTCATTTTACAAACAGTCTTTTTTTTTGGCACCACAAAAAAGTAGGCTTTGATTTTAAAAGCGTTGTTTACTTACACTAACACTACAGTGATATTACAGAGCATCAGCATTCCACTCGGGGTGTTACACTGCCTGGCAAAAGTTTACCGATACACCTTTATTGGTATTTTTTTATGTTTTATTAAGGTTTAGTGACAGGTTGCAATGAAACGCTGTCTTTTAATTCCATTGTTCGTGGTGTTTTGGTTTTTTTTCAATTCTGTAAAATGTGCCAAATGTGATTATCCCCCATCCAGCAGATTATCACCATGCTTACATCATCACCAATTCCACCAATTCAATTTTTTACGCTTATTTGTTCATTTCAGTGGGATAGCCACACACTGCGACAGGATTTGGATAACAATGGGAGGGACAGGGAGTCTTTTGGAGCTAACGTCCCTCCTGCGATGTGTAATTTATAATGCTGTGTTGTAAAATAGCTAACTAAGAGCGAAGCAGTTTTTTTATTTTAGAAACCAGGTGTTTTTTAAGTTCATCGTAGACTAATCTGTCCATAGATTAATCTGTCCATAGATTACGAATATATATTATATAGATACAAATATATATATATATATATATATATATAAATATATCTACTTTTTATGTGCCGATGTGGATGTCACCTAATGCAGCGACTTTGCAAAGAAAAAAAATACATGTAGGATTTTGTTCACGTTATTCTGGTTTTCAATTTCCTCCAAGCTGTTGCCCTCCTGTTGTCATGTTGTTGCTGTGTGAAGCAGGTGAGACCAGGGCTCCAGACACTCAGAGCAATGATGAAGCCAGGTTTCTGAAAAAGAAACGGTGCTAAAACACACACACACACACACACACACGTGTCATGGCTAACATGTTTATTTAAATGTGGCTCCTTCACCAGAGTGAAAATGGAAACCCCACCCCCACCCGCAGCAGCGTCTTCATGTTACTACAACACTCTGAATTATTTGCTGCTAGTCTTAAGAGTTATTTCAGTCACAGTTGCCCCACTCTTTCTCTTTTTTTTTATCTCAGGATATCTTGTATTAGTTCTGAACTAGCTCGGTGACGGATTTCTTCCCTCCGAGAGAAGGACTGAAAGACAGCGAGAGCAGCAGTCGTGACCTCTGTTCTAGCTCTTCTTTAACCTGAAAAAGTTCTGAAGTGTAGCGGTAAGCCCTGGTCTGACCTTCATATCATTTTAAGCTTAGAGGTAACTGTCAGAGGCAAGGAACCAAATGGTGATGATTTGAATTTGTCTCACATATCTTTCAGCACTATCAATAGTAAACGCCGGGGAAAGAAGTTTAAAAAAAAAAAAAAACATGCACAAAATATTTGTGGAAAAAGTAGACATGTCTGAAGACTTGTATTGGAAATGTAAGTAATTTTTTTTTTTTTTTTTTTTGTTGCTAGATAAAGTGTTTGAGAGACTTGTGATCCTTTTTATTGCCAGATTGCAACTGCTATAAGATATAAACTGACTATCAAATCCTTTTGGTGTGGATCGTTATTACAAAGAGAATATTAGATCAGCTAATATTAATAATAATACAAACCGCAGAATTTTTACTTATTTACTTTATTATTTTAAAGTTTTTTTTGTCTTTCAGTCCGTTACATTTGAGTCAATTAACAAATTGAAATTTTATTTGTCACATACATGATTTCACACGGTACAACATATAGTGAAATGTTCTTTAAGACATAGAAATAGATTAAATCTAAAGTCAAAATATACGGAAAAATAGAATCAAAGGATTATTACACAGTATTATTTATTTTTATTCTGTGTGTATATATAAAGTGAGAGCAGTGAAATATAAGGTCTGGTTGTATTTCACTGCTCTCACTTTATATATAAAACATATATACTTTATATACACAAATTACAGATGTGGTTCCGATCCGATTTTTAGTAAGTATAACAACTTTTTTTTTTGGGAAATGGAGTTTGTAATAGTGGCCCTGTTTGTATCCCCCCTTTTTTTGTCAAAGATTTCAGTCGCTTAGATTTAGATAACACATTATCTTCTCCGATCTGCTGTTTACATTTTGCCAACACTTTTAATCGGAATAATTTTGTCACATGCACATACCGTCTGTTATTTCTTATGTTGTGCTCTTTAGCACATGAGTACATTTTAGAGGTAAAAAAAAAAGGTGTAAGAAGTGGAAATTTTTTAGTTTCTACCTCTTCCTTATCCAGAGATCAGAGGCCTATGGCAGATTTCTAGAAAAGATTGGTGGGAGAGGGTTGCACTACTGGAATTTAGCGACCTGGAACGGAAACAAAACTTTTGCATAGCACACTGATCATTTCTTGGAAGCTGGCGGAATTTTGCAAGGTTTCAGTACAGCATCCGTGGAAAGACATACATGCAAAATATCTTGTTTAAATTATCGGGTTGCTCTTAATAGAATGTTTACATGGAGCAGTTTTATTCAGGTCAGATTTTTAAATGAATTGTAGTTGGAATAAAATGGTCCGTGTAAACACATTCACAGTGATTT
The DNA here is from genome assembly GCA_005784505.1 of Bagarius yarrelli. NCBI lineage: Eukaryota > Metazoa > Chordata > Actinopteri > Siluriformes > Sisoridae > Bagarius > Bagarius yarrelli. Next base: position 2,822,817 of record VCAZ01000021.1, read on the forward strand.
GCAAACTGAGTATTTCAACATTTCTCTTTTATAAGAGTCGTATATACCAGTCTTTTAAAATAGTGTGTTCCCTAATAAATGCACAATAAGGTCAATAGTTTGTTGCCACCCACTCATCAAGCTCTAGGCTGATATGTTATTCTTCCCCAAACTGTTTCACAAAGTTTGAAGCACACAGGTGTAGTGAAGGTTTTTGTTCGCTGTAGCTTTACAATTTAACATCACTGCAACTAAAATGGCCAAAGTTGTTCCAACATGACGATGCCCCTGGGCACAAAGTCAGATCAGTGAAGCATGCTTTGTATAGGTGGAAGCAGAAAGACTCTAAATCAACCCCGTTGACAAAATTTCAGGATGAAACAAACAGTTACTGCATCCTAGACCTCCTCACCCAACATTAACACCAGATCTCACATGTGGGAAGTGGTGGCTCATGGTTAAGGTGTTGGATTACCAACTTGAAGATTGTGGGTTTGATTCCCAGCAAGGCCCTTAACCCCACCAAGCCACAACGTTGTTGTAGCAAGGCCTGTAACCCCCAATAAATCAGGATCGCTCTGGGTAAATGAGATAAATGGAAGTCTGCTCTGGGTAAGGACGTGTGCCAAATTTGGCTAAATGTACATGTTGTTTGGCTAAATAAGAAAATTCAAACAGTGTGGAAAGCTTGTTCTGTACTATGTGTGGAAGCTTGTTCATTTACAGCATTTGGCAGACGCCCTTATTACATTTACAGTACAGGCAGACCCCCTGATCCAGAGCGACTTTGATGTTTCATTCAGAGCAGAGCTTCAGTTCTCAGCCTGTTTCATCTTTTTACACAACCGTTAAAATAAAGAAAGTTATGACATACAAATCATTTTTTTTAAGATGGATGATCTTTGTTAATAAAAGAAAATTTATGAAACATACAGAAATTCCCAACTCTAATCAAAAAGCATGGAGAAACTGATTTGTCAATACAGAAATCTGGTTAAAATGCATAGAAGATGTGAACATGATTTCATGGATTTCAGCAGCAGAGGAATCAGGAAAAAGGTATTTTGATATCGGATTGTGACTCTCAGATTCGGAATCGGATCGGATCGTAAACTACATAAGATTCCCACTCCTACTTTAGAATCATTAGTGCTGCCCGTGTAACTTAAACTATATTAACAGTGGCAGATTGCTTATTGGTTACTGTTATTAAAGACTGTTTCTTAAACCAATCAGATTTTAAATCCGCCTAACGGGGCCTGCTAGCTGGCGTACGATGAGGTCAGCATCTCTGCGTCCTTTCATTGGAGTTGATCAAAGAAAATCTGTTACAGCCCACTTCGACTACCGAAACAGGTCTGTACAGGTGAATTAGAATTGGTTGATGGAGGAGGAGGAATTGACTTGGTCTCAGACATACGTTAAAATATATTTTTAAGGCAGACTTTTCCGGAAAAAAGAAATTGTAAGAATAGGTCAGCTAAACCCGAAGCTAACTAGCTTGTCTCAGCACGGGAAAGAGTTTCCCGACCAGTTTAGACGAATGGTAAAGCTGGCTTACAGCCTTTAAATGTATTATATATTTTATTTATATCCTTAATGTTTTATGTTATTAGATAAATATTACTTTAATAAAAATGGTTTTCATCCTCAAAATGTAAAATGTCTCTCTGTAATTCCACACCATGTTATATTGTGTTTTTGTATAGTATTGATGGTTTCTACAATCACAACGTGATAGTGGTGGTATTAAGAGATGTATCAGTCGGGTAAGTCCTCAACAAGGCCCAGGTACCAAATACCCTGCCCGCCACTGGTACTTAGTCAGCTGTGATGTAGTTAATAAGAACCAACAATGATGAGGTATATTAAGAATTACACATAATTATAACCCGGACTAATTGCCTAGATATTCATCTTTGTTCGAATTTCAGTATGATAAGAACATATCAGAGAATAGGAATTCAGTTATAATTACAGGGCCACCCACTGGGAGCATGACGAGCAAAATATCCCTGGGTTAAAAGCTGTAAGCCTGTTCTATGGATACACTAATGACTAGGTTCAATATCACCCCCTACTGCACCTACTGCTCACCACAAGCTAGAATGTTTTGCCCAATATGGAAGTGTAATATTTATATGTATATATAAAATGTATTTTTGATCAATAACATTATATAAAATTCATTCTATAATTCACCACACTATTAAGATCATAGGTTTATTTTCCAGCTTCACCAAACTGCTACAGATGGGCCCCTGAGCAAGACCCTTAACACCCAACTTCTTAGTTGGTTCAAAAATGAAATGAATTTCAGATAGGGCAGCTGTCAAATATGAGAAACCTGAATGTATATATATTACCCATCTGCTTTTGCTCTGTTTTATTTATAATAAAATGAAATAAATCTATTTCAAAGGATATTTTCCAAGATGCAACGTGCCATGTCTTTTCAGATCCACAAAAAAGATAACTGAAATGTTTTTTGTATAGCTGAATGTTTATGATTTGAATATGGAGGATCACTTGTCCAAGTTTCTATCTTTTCTTTATGATACAAAGACGGTTGTTTTGCTTCTTCATCTCCTCCTTCAGTGTTTTGTACTTCCACTTAGGCAGCTGCAGGTACTGTGAGTCTTTGCTCCCACACTGCTTCCTCTCAGGCGTATATGTGGGTGGTGGAGCTTTACTCAGGCATATTCTGGGCACCCCTATGGCCGGACACACTGTCCTCCTGCGTATCATGTGCAGTGGCAAAAGACTGTTTCTGTGCAGCTTCATCCTGGATGCCAACACCACATCTGGCAGCCTTGGCAGTGGCATGCTAACATACTGCTTCTGTTCGTTGAAAAGCAGTGCCATACAATCACTTTTAAAGAGTCTCTTAAAGTTTTTCGGATTCTGTGGATCCTCCACCCGCTTGTCATTGCCCTGCAGGATATCTGAGACAGCTGGTCGATGTTTGCCTACACATGGTGGGCTGCCGGGGCAGACTGTGCTGCAGGCGGTGGCCACCAGAGGACTTGCCAGCGCTGTGGTCAGACGTACCATGTAGTGTAGAACCCCCTCCTCCAGAGGCTCTGTCCTCATTCTGGGGTTAAATGTGCCACACATGTGCTCCAACAGCTGCCTCCAGCATGGTGGGGGCTCCTTTGCCTGACTCACTAGTTGAGACAACTTGGGCCACTCCATGCAGAATGAGTCACAAAACTGCTCGGCACACGGTCGGGCTATTAGCCTCTGCATCATTCGAGCTGTTTTATAGCGGCCTGTTAAAAGTGACCACTCGAGCGGTGTCATCTTACGTCCATAGTCTCTCACCTTAATGTCGGCACCTGCAAAAGAGAACCTGCCAGTCAGATATAACACAATGTCAAAGCCAAATCCATCCTTCTGCTTTACAGAATAATTTTCAGTAAAAACACACCATTCGAAAAATGTTAATATCAAAATTTTTATATAAAAATGGTATTAGTATCTTATAATTATTTATTGTTACATAAAAACATTTAATACAAAAAAGCAACTAGTTTTGTCAGCATAATTCAACCTCTGAACAGGACCTCTGAAAATAAGAAAGACTTACTGAGGTATATACTGAGGTTTAATACCTGACATCATGAGGGCTCGGACGCAGTCGGCACAGCCCTGCATGGCTGCTTTCATAACAGCGGTGAAGCCGAAACAGTTCCTGAGTTCAATATCCACCCCAGCGTAGTAGTTTAGTAAAAAGTTAGTGATCATGATGTGACCTGAATTTGCAAAAAGTAGACAGATAGAGAATGATGCAGAAATGAGTTATTAGATTTGAACCCAAGTCTAAAGTGCTAACGGTTCTACCTGCTTGTGCGGCTGTCATGAGGGCTGTGTTGCCCTCGCTGTCCTGCCAGTTCACATCTACGTATGGACACTGCGAGAGGGCAATGACGATTTCCACATAGCCCTGATAACACGCCACAATCAATCCAGTCTAAAAATCATAAAGACAGCATTGTTAATGCAGCAATATTAATATGCTGCAAACCCCTAACCCTGACTTTAGACAAGGCATTTCAAGGACACCTATTGTGAGACAGGAGATAGTGATGTTAGTGGGCTGTGTAGGCTGAGGGGTCATAGCACTGAAGATGGTGAAGTTTGAATTCTCAGAGTTACTTGGGTTTTAATTGACATTTAAATTTTGAAGAGGAAAATAAAAACAATTTAAATTCTTAAATGCATTTTTTATTTTGATATTCTTGTAAACCTTGTAGGAAATCAAATATTTATATATTTGTTATTATATAAATTAAAAGCTGCGCTGTTGATTATTCACATTGTTTTATCTACAATCAAATCATGGAAACATGAAGTCTGTCTTGTTTAGACATCCTATTCCAGATTTAGTCTCCTATAATAACATCCACACTTCTGGGGAAAACAGCTTTGCTTATTTAACCAAATTAGTATTAGTGAGGGAAAATACTACTGTTGGGTAAGAAGGTCTGGGGTGCAAGCAGTGTTCCAGTTTATCTGGAAGGTGTTCAGAAGGGTTGAGGTCAGAGCTTTGTGCAGAACACACAAATTCTTCCACTCCTATAACACACCATGTCTTCATGGAGCTCAGGAGCTTTGTGCATGTGGGAAAAGTAAAAATAACGCAAACCTACAACCTAGAATGTAGAAGACGACATTCTCATATTATGTGCACAATTTGGGGCAGACACCCTGATGTGGAGGTGAAGCTGAGGATACTTTAGGTAAGATTGGAAGATGACTAAGGCTGAGTCATATCTAGATCTTGTAACCTGATATTCAAATAAGAAGTAAGTGGAAGTAAGGCAGCCTACCAAGTGGAAGTAAGGCAGCCTACTGCTCAGACGTTTATGAGTTTAGATCCCAGTACAGTCTAATTAGCTCCGCATTGGGGTGTTTGCCAAATAGTATAAATGTATTAACACTTCTAAAGATATTAAGTGAGATATTAAGCAGAATATTGATATTATATGTAAAATAAGATAATCATAAAATCAAACATTACCTTGTGATATAGGAGTGTTTAGGATGATTATAAACAAACGCACAGTGGGATGCTAGACATTTTTATCATACCCTAAGGCAAAAACATTATTTATGACAGGGACAGCATTAAACAGAGGGAAGACAGATGAACAAATTATTAATGGAATACAGACACACAAGGTATTTAAAGTGCAAAATGATCGGTCATATTAATGTAACCAAAGCATACCAAGCCCTTAAAACTTTTTTAAACTCAACTCTACTATTTTGTCCTCAGAATTTTAGATAGCCTGTGATTACCTTTTTAAAAACATCCTGTAAGCACAATCAAATCTTATCCAAGTGGAGTCAGAGTGAGCAAGTCTAAAGGTCAACTCAAGTCAAGTCACCTTTATTATTATAGCTGTTAAAGCTGTCAAAGCAGCTTTACAGAGTCAAATAAGAGCAGAGTGTGTTAATACAAGAGAAGTAGTAAACACAGAAAAAGTATTTTATTATTTCTTTAAATTCCTTAGCGATTCAAAGTTTATTTCAGAATGTCTGTGGTTCAGTTAGAAAGTTCTCTAGTAATGTTTAAACAGAAGACCACCAATTTCTGTAAATCAATTGATCCTGAACAAAGACTGGCAGTATGTCTACAGTATGGAGTCTGTGGACACAGATACCTTCCCCCGCCACCTCCCCATTTCAGCAAGTAATAAATAGTGACATACTTAAGCAACGTTACGATTGTATGCCATCTATAAGGATCAGGTGCCCTACTCATTCTAGCTTAAGAGCCTAAGTGGTGTATTCATCGTAGCAATTTACTGCAACACCAACATCTGCACTTTAACCCTGGTGGTTTATCACCTGAGAGCGAAATATTAATTACAGACCACCTTTACTACTCCGTAAATATTTTATTTCAAGTGTGGCTGTGGGGATTTTCACATTAACACACAGTGGTATTAGTAATATCAGACGCAGTCCAACCATGACAGATCATGTCTTTATTGAGCTTAGGGGCTTTGTTTGAGCCTAGTTAATCCAGTCTGGAAATAATCTAATACTACACCATCTAAACATGTTTCTAAACATCTGTTTGCTTTCAGTGTTGTAACAACAGTCATGATTTGAAGAGTATTTATGGTTTGTTCAGGGTTTAATTGAAATCTACTAGAGCAATAAAGGTACCACTATCTGCTTTGTGACTAGGATACTTCAATAAAGACATCTCCTTGCACCAAAAACAACCAGCATTTTCTTACAGTATAGTATGTAGAAGTGGTTAAGATATTAGACTTTCTAAATAAGTCTTTAATTAAGTGAATCCCTTATGAATTTTAAACAGACACACCCTCATTCCCTCAGAATCAGCTGTTTTGCTACTCGCTACAATTTCAACAGAATCACTGAATCCCACAGTTTAGATAAATCAGATGTACCACAATTTTGGGTCGCAACTCATTTCGCTACGTGTTCATACAGTTACTAGCTAACAACTATTTAGAAAAATAGAATGGAGTAATTTTGTATTTATCTATGTTGTTGCTAGCAAGATAACTTGAGACTAAACTGATCAACGTAAATTAAGGGAAGGATTTGTAAATCCCGCGTAACATAATGGATGAGATTATTTATTCCAGATGAATCAGAGTTCGCTCATCTCTATTTCTACTTCCTGGATCAAGATTGAACAAGACCCTATAAATGTAAGTCACTTTGATAAGGATGTGCAGTAGTAAAGTAAACGTGACAATTACATTTCTGGCATTTTGCACATGTTTTTATCCAGAGTAACTAATATTTATCTAATTATTTCAACTCAAATGAGCAGTTGAATATTAAGGGCCTTGCTCAGGGGCCCAGCAGTGTCCGATACAAGTCTGTTTCTTTTGTATTCCGATCTCACCAGATCCAGTCTATATCCAGCTCAGTTGGCGGATCAGCTCAGAGACAAGGTGCTGGGAATTAAACTCTCCCGATCGGCCGTCCAACACGACTAAGCTAAGAATTTAGCTACCACTTTTACACAAAAAATTCAACATCAAGGAATCATACAGCTGTAAATATTACACCTCTAAACCAAAGCCGAGTAATATAAATATTTTGGTCTGGTTTAATATTCTAGAACAATAAATAGTTCAGCAGCAGCAAGAAATGAGTTCTAAATAAATATAATTGCTATAAAACAGCAGATTTTTTTGTACTAATGTGAGGATAATGATTTGTTTTTATATGAGGTTAAGAGTGCCGCTCTCTCTTTGTCGTGACTCATACACAGCTCATTGAAATTTAAATTGCAATCACAACATAATGCAGCATGTAACTGCATGAGCTTTTAGTGGGGAACAACAGGCTCGACGCTCAGACGAGGCCGTAAACTGCCAGATGATTCTTTCACTAGCAGTCCTGCTCGTCTCTGCGGGTCTGCCGAGACACAAAGCACCAGGTTACTGAGGGTAGCGCCATTCTATGCCGCATAACAAGCTTCTGTCTGGTATCCAAACAAAGAAACAGTTGATGGAATTTTAGTGACAAAAACAAAATCCTCCCCAATGCTTGAAAATCGAAACCGGCGTTTTCGGTTCTCCTGGAGATGTTACACAGTAAAAAGGCATGTGATTGCATGGGAAGTTTAGAATATTGAGATAAATGTTACACACTGGTGAGAATCCTGTGAAAAGATTAAGGGAATTTTTTCTGTTGCTTAAACATAAAGCACTGTCGGACTTCCTGTCTGTTTTGCTGGATTCAGAACAATAAGCTTGTGCTCATTGCAAATTCCATCTACCAGATTTTTAGGTAACGTTAGGAGGATTAGGTGCACTTGATGCTATTATTACACACATCTATTCTAGACTGGAATGTTGGTGCTGTTATATCTCTATAGTACATACAGTAGGTGTAATGCAATGGGACTTTATCTATGTGAGGTTTGTTTGGTTTTTTTTTAATCCATATATCCGTATTTGTATCTGGAAAAGTGTGTATTCTAAACCAGATATACACAACGAAAACAATGGGAAAATAAAGCTAGAGAGAAACGTCAAGTTTGCTATGACAGCTTTGTTCCTCCTAAAATCAATAAACAAGCTAAGACAAAGATGTATGAGGGACTGAACAAAAAAAAAAACCGAGAATCCATATTTACTCTTCTAGAATGTAGAAATAAATCTAAAATGTTGTTTTATTCAATTTTTTAAATAAATAAATCACTGCATATGATGGCTGGAGCTCTCTCAGATTTCTAATGCAGTTTGAGATTAGATTTTTTTCATGATTGGTGGATCAGGGATTATTCCAACGAGCACAAGGACGAAAGAGATTATTCCTGGGTTTTTTTCCTGCGTTTTTATTATTTGTATCTGGCCTTGATAGTTTCTGGACGATTCAACTCTTCAGTTACTGAGTTAAGAACTACCACTTATTCATGCTGATTTATACCAGGTCAGGCCACCAGAGAGTAACCTGTTACTCCTGTTTTATTCTTTTGTTCTGCATGTTATTTCACTGTCATGTAAGTCTTGTTACTGGTTGATTCTCTAATGTTCACCAATTGTCACAGGTATCCCAGACACTCGCCTTAAACTGACATACTGAGTATGCGAAACATGTAGTAGGAATCATTAGGATGTAAAATACAGTACCTGTTTATGAATTACCTACTTTACCCACCTGGATTTTCAAGTATTCATTCGATGTACACTTTACTATCCCATTGGGCTACGGGAGAGACAACAGCTCATATGAGGATGTGTTAGAAAGAGCTGACACGACACTTTTTAAGTGCTTTAAGTAGCTATTCCTTGTAGTTAAATTGTTCTGGTCTAAAATCATCTAAGTTAAACTTTTTCCAACTTTAAATTAGCATGTGTACCCACTTAACTAGAATGTAGTACCCACTTAAGTAGAATGCGATTTTGGACAGAGCTTTTAGGTTGTATGGTTTAGAGACAAGTGGTACTAAGGAAGAGACAGAAGGAAGAGTTGTAGGTAGAGGAGCTGAAGATTTTGCGGTTTCCTCTAGGAGTGATAAGGATGGACAAGCCCATCAATGTGACAGCTCATGTTAGACCTTTTGAGGACAAAGTCAGAGAGGATAAATTGAGATGATTTGGACGTGTGCAGAGGAGTGGAGATATCAGTAGAAGACGATAAAGCAGTTGAAAAGTGCTGTGCCGCCGCTGTAGTCTTTCTTGAGCTTATGGTATAGTAAAGTGTGCATCGTATGCGCTCTTCAAAATATTGGCGTAAGCAGTAGGTGATGCGGAAACAAGTTGAGTACTGTTTTTTGCATACTAAGGATTTCTGACCTACTATATTCTATAGAAGTATGCGATTTCATGCGCAGCTATGGTGTTTTTCAGTTCTATGTTTAGATTTTGGTTTAAAATATGTTTTATTGTATTGTTTTTATTGAAAGGCTTTGAAACAAGCATTGGAATGGTTCCAATCTGGATCTGTCCACTCAAATCTCGATTCCTGATTCCCACCTGTCTCCTTTATGCCATCTTCTTCACACCTCTACTCGCTGGCAGTGCAGGTTATTGTACAGAGCACCTGGAAAGAGTGAAGCTTCAGCTTCTGCACAACTTAACCTCATCCCAGTAGAACATTCCAACAGTGATGGATGAACCTACATATTTGATATGATAATAGGCTTTGCATAAACATGACACTGGAATCCCACACTTATCATCTTTAATGTCATAATCATACGATCCTCAGTGTTTCAGTGGAACAGCAGGTCTATTACCAGTTCAAAACACTGTTTTTCGGAGTCTGGCGACACCCACTGTGCCTTAACAGGTTCCATAATTTTTATACAGGTAATCATTGGGTGATTGTTTTTTTTTAATAAGCAGCTGCATAATAGTCTAGAGCCCATAATTACACATCGTTTTAGAGAAATCGGTCTTAATTAGTGTTTTGATTGCCAAAATGAAACCGTTAGACAACAGAATAGCGGGGGGAAATGGGTTTAATTATGAAAGGAAATCAAAAATGTAAAAATTTTCGGATTCAGCCATATTCAATATTCTAAGAGAGTCTAATAAATGTAGCATTGTGGTGTACTGAAGTTGCCGTTTAATGTGCCGGACTGAAGCCGTTGGTCGGTTAAAATAAGCAGGTGAATCTAGGAGCTGCCCAGGAGATGTACTAAAGTTTAGCAGCTTAATGTCTTTAGTACTTTGTCATTGGAGCAGTGCGCAAAGGCATTTTTATTAAATACCTGTTGAAAATATATACACTGCACAAATAAAAAGCATAGGGAAACCTGACCATTCTAGCCATATGTGGTTTTTTGAGCATCATTTATGCTCATTCCCATCTGTCTGTCTGTCTGTCTATTAGTCTATCTTTTATTGTCATGCTGAAACAATGTTTTGGTTTTTGGTTAAGGAAAAGTTAAATGCTGCAGCATATAAAGACAGCATATACAGAAAATATCTGAGACAATTTTGTGCTATCAGCATTGTGACGACAGTTTTAGGAAAACAGTGCTGTTGAGGTCATGTGTATGTATATATTTCCTTCGGAATCTAGGTTCTCGGTGAAATTTTAGTTAAGGATCGGGTGTGCAATTTACCTTAAAAACAATATTGGATTATTTAGGTTTAGGAAGCAAAATGCTAAATTTTGTTATGTGCAAAGGTTTGTACAGATTACAGATGTGCTGTGTGTGTGTAGAGGTGAGACATAAACTAGGCCCCTGTCAAGACTTACCCTGTTGTTTTTATCCACTTCTCGAACTTCCTTTTCACTGACTCTTTGCCTGATCATCATTTTGACCATGATGGCGTTGTTTCTGCAGCATGCCATGAAGAAGGTAAGAGGTGTTGGTCCCTCAGGGGTTGGGGATCCTTGACAGGTGACTGAACTGTCAGGCGGATAAAAGGAATCATCTGAAACAATACTTTTGGAGTCTGGTAATTGAAAGAAGTCTAATTCCTCAAATTCCTGATAAACAACATCACTGTCATCTTCATCATCATCCCTGACAAGATACAGGCTGTCATATGTGTCATCATCATCACCCGCATAATAAAAGTCCTCTTTCTCCTCTTCATCACTGCTGCTGCATTTAGAAGTTTCCATGACGATGCGGCAGGTTTTGGTTGCCAATTTGGTCTTGTCCCAGAATTAGGCCTTATCAGCACCATTTAATCAATGGGTCAGGAGACTAAAAGTGGAGGAATTTGTCCACGCTTAAATCAATCAATATTAAGCACAGTAAAGCATTTTATGCTCTATTATTAGCATCTAAATCCATTTGTTGTTGTCTAGTTTTTTATTCTACCGCATTTTCTCTGTTGATTTATTCTTCTTTTATCTTGCTTACATTTATAAGCGTTAACAAATATCCAAAAAAGATGTCATAACATCAATTCTGTCTAGGAAAAACCAAGCCGAGACACTACAGTCCAGAGCGAAGCGTCTTAATCTCTTTAACTGCTCTCTGTCTCTAGTGGAGACACTAAGACAGTAATCCAGTAATCCGGTGGCTGTAACAATAGTAGCATTTAGTGCTCAGCTGCTCATGTAACAAATAGCTAGACACAGAAATGAGAGTAACACAATCACACCTATAACAGTCATAAAGGCTTCTAAAAACTGCCTCTCTTCTTATACAGAGCTGCACAATCCCAGTTTATCACCACAGGAAGAGCACAGCAACTAAAACCCAAACTGTTTTCTAGGAGGGCCACATAATTTTCCTTTCTTTATTTGGGGGTCGGTCAGTCTGTAACAGAAAATGACATGAGACAAGGTATTATTGTGGAGATTTTGTGATAAGCTGAAATGTATTCATTTTGCCCCCTAACGCTAAATTAGTTTATCATTTTGTTATAACTGTACAAACAAATAAATATAAATATATATATACAGAGAGAGAGAGAGAGAGAGAGAGAGAGAGAGAGAGAGAGAGAGAGAGAGAGAGAGAGAGAGATGTAACAAACAAATAATTTTTGCATTTAAAAAAAGACAATACTCACTTGTCTACTTTTGGTTAATATTTTCTGCATTCTGAATTTGAACCTTTCTCTTTTCAAACAATTTGGTTGTTTTGATTTTCGGGTGAACTGTAGCACCTGCTGATCTCTATGGAATTTTGTAGCTTTCGATTATCCTACATCATTAACTAAGATCATTTAAGTTAAAAAGCCCACATTTATTATTATGCAATTACAGATTTAATATAAGTATTCAGTCAAACTAGTCTGTCACTAGATTTATATACACAAAATTTTAACTTGACTATATTGAAAATAAATGAGGCTTTAAAAAATGTCTATAACTAATCACTAAATATTAAAAATAAATACAATAATAATATTGTTTTTTTTGTAACTGTGTAGGACAGTGTTAGCTCAGTGGTCAAGGTGTTGGATTGCTAACTGGAAGATTGTGGGTTTGATTCTCAGCACCACCAAGTTTCCCCTTTTGGGCCCCCTGATCAGGCCCTTAACCAGTAATAGCTCATTGAGTCAGTCTGAATAAGGGTGTGTTCCAAATGCTGTAAATGTAGGTTATATAAGGATGTAATAGCTTGAGATGGATTACATGTGGCTTATATAGAGACAGAAATGAAACCTGTTCCCCACTGCTTAATATTACATATACTGTTTAAAAAGGATATTCAAAAATTTTTTTCTTCTTCTTCTTTGTCTCCATATTATTATTATTATTATTATTATTATTATTATACACACAATGCTGGTTTCATTTCACACACTGTTTGTTATCTCTATGCTTCAGCACTCACATGGAGAAGGCAGCGTGTATTTGCTTAATTAAATACAATTTAATTGATCATTTAATGAAATGCTCACCGTGCGTAACAGACATAACTTTATTGGAATGTGACTACGTCTGCTACACATATTTGTTTATATGAAATGTAGTTTTGTTACATTTCACAACACTAGGGCTCCTGTGACTGTCTGACACGGTTATTTATTTTTCCATAAGGCGGCACAGGGCCTTTCCCCACTGAGCTCGTCATAAAGCAATTTTAAAGAAATCCAGAGTGACACAGTCAAGAAAAAAATCCTTAAAACATAGACGCAAGAGGAAGGACTGTGCAATAATAATCAACTGAAGTGGGTCAATAGTAAAGACTATAGAGCGTTCACAGGTTCTCAGTGAAGAAATCCCAGGCTACACTTACTAACAGCAACACATTATCTTTAACCAGAAGATTCTTAGTCTTAGTAAAACACTACTAGTGCCCTTAATGTCCCGTAGGATCTCCATAGATTCTTGTTCTAGAAATATTAAACAATATTTGCAATATATTAAAATATATTTTAACGTTTGCGAATATTAACAAACAACATTTTAACTAAATTTGATCTCACTTTCGCCATTTATATTTACAAAAGTGTGCCAGCAAATATTGTTTTTACTTTAATTATGTCTATTCTGTTGACCAAAAATGTTCACACAGGGCCTAAATGCTTAGGGTGCACCTTTATAATGATTTGTGTGATTTTTTTTACTCCAATTACCATACTTCCACTTATTTTAAGTGTAGACTTATATGAAACAAAAACCTCAACAACAATAGGAGCTAAATTGTTTTAAACAATAGGAGTTAAATTTCAGTATATTTTTAGTCATTTTACCAATTCAAATGGTTTTTTGCAAATGAATCTACATTTTAAAAACTTTTTAGCTCAACTTACCACAAAATCGTGAACGCATTAAAAACTGAATGTTTAAGCACAAACAAAAAAACAGATATATGGACAAGTGCTACATTCAGGTTTCTATGCCCTCTAATGGTTTAAAATAAAATCAAATAAAAAGCGCCTTTTACCCCACACCGCCTATTGCCCTTCTGTACCCTACATACATTTATTTACTACTAGATAATAGTTAACATTTCCTTATAAATTTACTCGCATCCTGACTTAAAGCAGAGGACATAAAGTTCACCGTGTTGGTCTGATGGTATGAGTAAGTGTCCAAAGTTCAAGTGTGTGTAAGATTATCTTATAAAAGTGTCACATCCACAAGTCGTAAATGCTCAGACATCCAACATCATGACGTAAGCTGAATCCCAAATGTCTCCTTATTCCCTGTTACAGTGCATTATGCAATACTGTAAACAATGACCTGTACAGTACAGGAAATGTGCTTTACATGCTGAAGATGCTGGTTGGTATCCTGACTTTCTGCAGCACCACCTACTGTCCTGACAGCTCAGTTAGAAAATCCTGCTTTACACCTCCACTGAAGTGAAGAAGCGCTTTAAGAAGCACTGCTACTGTAGACTACAAGCACACCCACCTTTTCATCGATTTTTAATAACTGTGTTTTTAGCGTCATTCTATCAGCTGTAAAACGGCTTAAGAATTACAAGTTTTCTGCGTAAAGACCTGAAAATCTAGTTAGAGAGGACAGACTTTTAATTTTTATAGTAGAATATCGTGTGTGCGCACGCGTGCAAGAAGGCACATAAAAGAGCAGATAAATAATGTTTTTTGGTTGTTGTTTTGTTTTTACATAGTGCAGTTCCCCTTCCTTTCCTTTTTTAACTTCTCACATTGTCTGCTTTAATTTCTTCAACTAAAGTTAAGCTACTATACATGTAAAGTGTCCCAACAGAATCTCTGATGTATGTTTCATTTTCTCCAACTTAAAGGTGCAGTAGGACATCTTGGACAATGTTAACTGTAGCCTAGTAGCGCTGAAAGAGTTCGTCCCTTTAAATGTTAGCAAAAAAATTTCTCTTCAGGAGAAGCCCTTTAGTCTGGTTTTCGGGAAAAAAATCGGATTGGGTCATTGGAATTGGGTACATGCAGTGTAAATGCGGCCAAAATAGTGCAAGTGCGGCACTGAGAAATGTTGTTGTAAAGCCCGTAAATAGCACTTGAGTCATGTAAGCCAGGTAGGAAAACCAAGAGTATAAAACTGTTGATGTATTATCAAGCTTTATTCCTGAAAGAGAGCTGGTTGAGGATAAAAATAGAGAATTCAACATCAGTAAGGTGTAACAAAGGAAAGCTATCCTCAACATGTTTCAGTAAGTTTAAAGCTAAAATTTTAGCTTGCTAGCTGGTAGTAACCAATAATCTGCATTCTAATGGTGTGTCATCATGTAGGTACCCGGGTACAGGATGCACGCAATGCAGATACAGAGGGAAAAGGGAACACAGGGAAACTAAAGACATTAGAGCCAGTAATTGTGTTGACGAAATGAGGGCTGAGGGTGAGATCCAGAAAAGAGGAAGGAAAAAGAAAAACTCTGATAACTGGTAGAAAAATGTATGGCTCCATAACACAGGGCAAAGCTATGTGAATTTTTTTTAAAAACATTCATATTCTTTAGTCATTTCTGGGTAATAAGAGATGTGGTGAGACAGCCAGAGTTTATCAACCCCACAGTGACTAAGCGGCAGTACACCACTGAGTACACCACTGAGTACACCACTGAGTACACCACTGAGTACCACCTCACCACACAGGGAAAGCAAATTCGAGTATGCAAAGATTTCCTTTTGAAAATCCTTCTTATATCATCACAGAGAAATTTGCCAAGTCTGCTGGCACTGGTCAATCAAATAATCTAGGAACGTCTCCCACAAAGGGAGAACATTCACCAGGAAACAAAACTGCAGAAGACAAAGATGGCAAGAAAGACCATCGTACAAGTTGTTCTAGCCTGTTTTACAGTGACTTTCTGCATGTCATGTCCTTTTTATTTCACACAGAGAAACAGTTCATTGGCAGAGAATCCAGTGGCAGCGCTACACCGAAGGGGATCCAAAAGTTAATCATCTGAAATATGAACTGTCTGACTAAGCGTTTTTGGGTTTTTTGGTATTTGGGGTTGGAAAACAAAAGATCATGAAATGGAACCTGAACCTGCTGTAAAAAAAAGAAAGATTTATTTACACTGAACACAAGTTATGCAATTTATTACTTTAGTATCAATTAGTTTCTAATACTGTATTATAATATTTATTAGTTATTTGAGATTTTATCACAACATTTTATTTAAACTCGTTAATGTCTGTTTAAATTCTCATCAGATGTGAACATGGTTTAAAATAAAATTCCATTTTTATGTATAGAATAAAAGTTCACACCTTTATTGTAAAAAAAAAAAATTTAAATCAGTGCACAAAGTCAGATTAATTTTTTGTTTTGGTCCCCCTGTGAAGTTGGTAAAATGTCACTTACACTGTTCGGGTCCTGATCCCTCGCTATGAAATAGAATAAAACATTGGCGCCAAAAACAAGTGACTTTTTTTAAATGAATTTCTTTTTTTCTGAATAAATGTCAGAATTGTGTTCACAAAGTATCCAATAATCAATGTGAGAACACATTTTAATTATAAAATATGTACACAAATTTAGATCAAACTATGGCCCCTCCTGTAAAGTTACTTAAATGTCACTTATGCGCTTTTGGTTCTCCCCCTTGTGATCTTGTAACCAGTAACAAAGACTGAAAGTGTAAATCCAGTATAAATCAGTCCATATTTTGAACAGTTAAATTTCATAGACTGGAGGTTTTCAGGCTAAATAAGACAACGATGCTTGTAGTTACATCATTTCTCTCTTTTGACTACGCTTCAACAGAAACTCACACCTTTTAATGCAAGAGCATTAAAGTACAAATCCATCAAGAAGGGTCAAATCTCATGTGGGTCAGTCTCAATCCCATCAGGCCCAGAGGTATTAATGACTGAAATCATTACAGAAGGAAGCCTGCATGTAGCCTTAGCTGCAGAATTACCCATTGCATTACCTCTATACCAAGCAGTGGCGTGCAGTCAGGGGCAGCAAGGCCTTCTCTGCTGCCTAAACACCATCAGAAGCTAACCTACATTTACAAATATAAATTGTAATAATTGTTCTATTAAATTGCATTAATTTATTCCTAACAGTTTATTCTCTTCATTTCATAGCGTTTCTCTCGGCTGCACTGCTTCCAGTACGTGTATGTGAATGTTAGATTTTTTTTGGGCCAGTCAGATTTCAGTTTCTTTATGCTGCCATGTTTACCTAATATGCCAAAGTCTTTAGAATCAGTCATGCTGCCCATGTAACTTAACCTATATAAGCAGTTGCAGATTGCTAGTTGGTTAAAAGACTGCTTTTTAAACCAATCAGATTTCAGATTTCAAGCATGCCAGAGCCAGCTAGCTGTCCCACAATGACATTAGCATTTTCCGTCCTCTGATTCGTCGATCAGAGTAAAACTGGTACAGCCAAGTTCGGCTAGCAACGTGTCTGTACAGGTGAATTAGAAAGTTTACGCCCACAATGGCTGACAAAGTAGGAGAAATAGTCTCGGACATACTTAAAAATCAGTTTTTAAGACGGACTTTTCTGGACACCGTCAGGAGAGGTTGGCTAACTCCATCTTAGCCCGGGAAAGAGTTTCCAGAGGAAAGAGGTTCAAAGGGTAGCGCTGATTTACAGGCATGTTGATGCTGAAAGCTTCCAAAATTTTTGAAGTTTGTTATACAAAGTCAAAAATTCAGCCACTTGGGCTGGGAGATATCCTTCAGCTATCACAGCATGTGCTGAGGAAACCTGCACTTCCTCCAGATTTGCAGTCGTTTAGTACTGGAACTGAGTCTTCAAGAAAAATCAAGAGAAGATGGCCTGGAGGAGTTTCACCTGTAATGAATTTAGATGAACTAGATCATAAGCTGCTCAAGAGCTCCTGGTTAAACAACACGTTTGGGTGTCGCCCAAATGATGATGGGTTCTTTCCTGAGTCTGGTTCCTCACTATGTTTCTTCCTTATTCCATCTTAAAAAGATTAGTGACGCTGTACTGTATTAGAGATAGATACAGTTATTATTATATTATTTCAATCTAATATTAATCTTGAACTTTTTCTTCTGTATTTCTTACATTTTTGAGACGTCAATTTCTTAAAAATTTTTATTAAACATCCAAATGAACTATTTTCCAGAGATGTCCCAAGAACATCACAAATTGTTGAGTGTGAAGGCATCACATAGCCAATCACTTTATATACCTTCATCTTGTATCAATGATTCTGCCTAAGAGAAAATCAACTTTTTATGTCATTGGTTCCTGTTTGTGTTCTATAACCAGTAAGCAAATGCTGACTTGTATAGTTATGAAATTCTCACTTGGTGAAAAGACCTGAGAAAATATGAAAATTACATGCCAAAGATTTTGATTCTGTGTTTTTTAAATCCTTCGATGGGCAATCTACCTGCTCAGGTCTTAGCGGCTGATTTTTTTCTGTTACATTCATTACTGTAATACAGAAGACAACGCCAGTGCTTGTTTCTATAAGCCTTTTAAATCGGCTAAGCGAGATTACACTCCTGCAGCAGCCTAGCAACCATCAACCAATTATTTTAAACGGTATTTCCCAACTATCAAGTGAGGCAAGGACAACCAATAATTTCCAGATAAATAAAAGCTTTTTATATGGGAATATAAAAATATCCCAAATTTATTTGCTGTAATGAGGGAATTAAGACCAGTGGATCAATCTCCATAAGCAAAGAGTCCAAGATTGACAGATTTTTTTTGTCAGTATTTTTCAGTCAGATAAGCATATTCCGTTTGCTAATGGAGATTGATCCATTGATCTTAATTTCCTCATCACAGCAATCACAATTGGGATTTATACCTTCACTATCTGCCATATACATATACTGTAAATATTCTGACAGACTTCCATGTTAGACATGTGATTATATCTTTATCCAGTGGATCTCTGTACCAGTTGAGGACGGACACCCTCTGTAGTCAGTCTTTTCAGTAGGATTTGTAGATGCCAGGTTAGTCGACCTGACAGTTTTTAGTAAGAACAGTAAATGAGGCATGGCGACTTCTCATTTACACTTCTTAAGGGCGCACCACGGCTTAAAGATGAAGACCGCAGTCCGCACCACGGCTTAAAGATGAAGACCGCAGTCCCTTGCGTTGTTTTTAGCATAAGAACATCTTACTGGGTATGTAGTTATTTATTTAAAGTAAGAGGGTTGATGTGTGAACAAGTAGATGTCTTTGGCTTTGTTTCATCAGCGCTGCCATTAATGACTCATTAATTAATAAAATAATCAATAATGAAAAATAGAACATGCAAGAGAAGTGTAATTATCACGATTATACAGAAATGGCTTGTGATCAGACATTTTTAAAAAGCAGACAAAATGACACTGCAAAATGCTCTTAGGTAAAATTTCAATAACAGGCTACCACAGTAGAACACTAATGAATAGAAAATGTATTGTTTTTATTTTATTTTCATAGTTCATACTCCCATGCCCCTGGACACAAAGGTAGAAGAACTTACCTAAAAGACTACTATTTCTCTTTTTTTTGGGGGTGGGGGGGGGGGGGGGGGGGGGGGGGGGGGGTGGGGGGGGGGGGGGGGGGGGGCCCCCCCCTCAGTATGCCACATTAGAGGAGAGCTTTTACTGCCAGGGACTTGGAGTTTTATTAGAAGCAGTTAAAATAATGATTCCTTTAGTGCTTTTTTTTTTTTACTTAGAAATAAAAGGCATCTGTTAAAAAAAAAAAAAAAAACCAGCTTCCCCATCACCCCACAGTATCAAATGTTCTTTCACAAGTTTTAAATATCTTGCAAGCACCGAGAGGAAAAGTCCAAAAATCTGCACAAAGTTTTACGTAAATAATTTTTAATACATTTTCAACTGTGCTAATATCTCCCTTGTATTCCTGCTGTATAGAATATTAGCAGAGCGGTGATTAACTCTGGCATATTCACTAGAACAATTCACCCTCCCTCGTGTCATATTGCATAAATCACAGACCACATTAAACATTTTTATGATGAACAAAAACTGTAGGAGTTTCTAAATAACTCACATTGACAACTAATGTCTCACTTTAAATTTAATATTTGTAATAAAATCCCCCCCAAAACTCTACACGTCTGCCTTTATAAGGATGTAATTACAGCCACAGCCTCCAGAGCATGAGATTTAAAAAAAAAACCAAACCTTCAGAATACTGAATAACGCCTCACACGAACATGCTACGGATAGGACGAGGTTACGCTGACCCGACGTGAGAGTCTTAGTACTGTACCAGCATGCTGTCCACACAGTCGCCTCGCTTCAGCAGGAAACTCTGAGACACCTAAAGCTGGTGAAACGAGCAGGATGGAGAACAAGCCAAGTCGCTACACGCACATATAAAAATAGAAACATTTCGCTTTGAAAAGGAGCTCAAACAATATTAAGAAGCTTACAGTATATCCAGGTTCAGTTCATTCTTAGGGCAGACTTAAAGAGATGAAAGTGTCACAAAATGTGATCGGTCAGCATTGTAAAATTTACATTATGTACACTTTGCTAGGAACAATATTTGTTTTTAGTAAACTGGATCAGTCTTCCCATACAATGAAGAATTCACTTATCTGGAGAAAAATTCATACCAGTTTGACTGAGAGGTGGAATCATATAAACACTGAGTTGCTGTCTGTATAGAGAGGTCCCTCTTTCTCTCTCCCTCCCTCCTGCTGTTAAGACTAAGATTTCCTAAAACACAGTTTCACAGCACACTAAGGGTAGAAAATGTATGCTATTGCAGCTTTTGAGGCGATCAGTACACAGGAGAGTCTTTAGGGTTGTCAGGAAGGACGAAGACCCAAAAAGTCCAACGTGAGTTTTATATCTCGTCGTGAGCCGTAATCATTGTTTGAACAGACTCCGCCATGCAGTTACCATACATGTATAGACTTGTTTTTATATAATTTAAGTTAACCTGCCCTGTCCAAGTGTTCCAGAATGCCACAGTCCCACAGGGTGCTTCTTCTAGGATCTGAACCACTATTCCAGCGCCGTACATGTCGTTCTACACTGTTAATGATCAAAACAATAAGGAACGAACCACTTCATTTCAGGTAAGAACCTGTAGTTGAACTTTGACATACCTCTTAGAAATAAAATAAATAAAAAGCTTCTAATATCACAGCCGAGTGCTAAGATGCACATGTCCGAAAGCGTCCACAGCCCTGAACTCCTGAACGCTGGCTGTCCCCAGGAGTGGAGAACTTGACACTGACATCATTACTGACCAAGCAACAGGATTCCACAAAGTAAAGTGACGACTAGATTTAATAAATTATTTTACATACTTGTCGATTTTTTTTGGGGGGGGAAAAAGAACAACACCACTTCTTAAATCCAAGTTGGTTAGCTTGAAGAATGTTTCATCTTTTTTTTGTAGCTTTATAAACAATTCAGCTCTCAAGTTGTGGGCAAAATCAGAAATACCAGAAGTCACTGAGAATTTTTGAATCCTGGACTGGACTTGAGAAATCGTGGACACACACACACCCCACACACACAACTGGGAGGAAAGGGGATTGATCTAAACACACACATACACACTTCTTCAAACCCGAGCTTGTTCTCTGCAGCTTTTATTCCTGCACTGAGCTGCTGTGGGATGCGGTGCTGGCTTTACCAGCTTTACGTTCATAGTTCACAAGTCTCTGTCCTACAAGATACCTGTGTAAACAGAAAGAAAGAATGACACACAAGATTTCTACAAATAACGTTCCAAGTAGCAGCATACACTTTTATGAAAATAAAGGAGTGAACAGTCACGTGACTTACTTGTCATTCTTGATGTGTTCATAAAGGCGCTTGAACTGTCGGATTTGGAAAGAGAGTATTCCAATTAGAACCACCACCATCAACAGAAAGGGGTAGATTCTCCTCTGCACCAGGTTCTGCATCTCCAGGGTCACCCCTACACATAGATCGTAGGTATTTCGTGAGACTTAAGCAGAGCGCTTTCAAAAAACAGTTACAACAGATCATTTTACAAGAGGTTATTACATAATTCCAGCAGAGATCAGGCTGTGTTGGGCAAAGAGACATGCGGCACAGCGAGTATTCCAGTTTCATAACAAAAAGGTTGATTTGTTTTTATTCACTAAACTATGAATTGGTGATAAGCAAATCTTTATCTAAAATAAATCTTTTATTTTTGATATTTTTTCCACCATTGGCTTTATTAAATTGTGATATAAAATGGTAAAATCTTTCATGAAATGTATAAAGGAGGGAGTTCATACCAATCATGGGGACTATTCCCACAGAAATGACGTAGGGCACGCAGAGGGACAGCAGCAGGACACAGATGACAGGAGCAGCCAGCTTTCGGATGATGAAGTGTAGGTCAATGTTGCGGATTCCGTTGGCGTACACCTGAAGCACAGCATAATAGAAAAGGACAATGTACATACAGATTTCAGTAATTCAAGATGGTAGTTGAACTGATTAGTAAGGCTAGACGATATAATGTTCTTATAATAAAATTAGTCACAAAACACTTTTCTCTAACTAAGGTTAGGCTGATAAATAATACATCAAATCAGGCTAAACTTGATTTCTATAATGCAGAAATATTTGTGCTGTTTCATATTGTTTAAAAAATGTCATTTTTGTAATTGAATGATAAAAACCATTTTAAGGTACAATAAATACCAGGTACAATCAGCGCCTTTTTTAAAAATAAAAAAAAGGAACAATAAAAAAAAAATGTAGACAGCAGGCACTGGATTAGACAGAAACATGTACTCAACATTCAACCGTTTAGATCTTTAGAGTATATTCAATATTTAGATTTCTCTCCTTAGGGTTCATTTTGTAACAAATATTTAATGAGACTGACAGCAAATGAATGTCTTAAAAAGTGTAAAAAATAGAACATAAAATTGCTCGAGGATAAGGATCTGATATATTTAGCACATTGCCAAACCCCACAGGACATAACAAATGCTTAATGAGTACCTGCTCAATGACTGTTTTCAGCCACCACTGAGGGCCCATCAAGGTAATGGCAGCAATTATTTTGGCATGCAGCACTCCTAAAGCCCAGTCCTAAAACAAACAACAGGAAAAGAATCATTACTGCTTTACCGTTTACACATTTTTTATGAACAAAATACACTGCCATACATGCATTATTCTTAATATTGGGTTTCTATAAATAACAATCAAGTCATTTGGTTGGTTAAAAAGATGGGTGGTATGACATATATATATCTCTACCACAGAATAAATTGTAAAACATAATATTTAGAGTATACAGAGATATGTAACGGAGTGGGAGCGGCTAAATCACATGCCGCGTGCATGATGCTGAGCAAGACCAGGGATCGCAAAAACACTAGCCCGACGTCACTGATTGCGTCTTTCAGTCAGGCTACCAAAATATTTTTTGCCATTTCCAAAGTATTTATGTTAGTTTATTATATGAAGCATTTTCTAAAATACCCACCTATTTAAATAACTATATTGTAAAATATATTGTTACGGTGAACTAATTATACGCTGTGAAATTGAATTTTAGTTATCCCGCCTACCCCTGGTTGGAAAATAAATATGTTGAGATATATTTCGCCACATTGAGAAGTTTGGAACACAAACAGTGCTAAATTTTTACGTAAAACGCAGGACGTTCTGGTATACGCCACATTACCTGCCAGGGGTAGAACAGAGGTGTCTGGTCGAGAGGGACACGGAGAGGAGCCACGATTACCAACTCAAACAGCAAACCTAGAAGCAACGGGATCACGCCAGCTAACAGAACAGCTACGATCAGGGTCTTAATGATCTATACAAACACAAACCAAGGCACAAATCAAAACACAAAATCAGCCTGTTCGTTTCAGTTTCGCACATAGTACATCATGTTTTAAAACATTATTTAAATGTTTAAGAAAAAAACTTTATAATAACAAATAATTTATCGATAAAACCTTTGGATTAATAATTTATTTACTTTTAAAGAACATTTAATACAATTGAAACTAAAAGACCAGTGATGAAAAGAGTAAAGATGGTTTCTCCCTTTTCTATGTGACACATACACTGCTGTTGGAAAAATACAAAAAAGTCTCCTCCTGTAATGGCTGTCAGTAGTGATTCACTGATGTTTGCTCTTTCTGACTGGTAGTACAAGGACACTTTGTTCATTTTCAGTTTTAGGTACAAAAAGTTTCATCACATAGAGTTTTGATTTATGAAGGATGGCAATTCTAGAGAACAGAAAATGGGGTTTGACCTATACTGCCATTTTCTATTGTTCTATTTCTCATTTTTCTCTATTTGCTATGGAAGTACATTCCGCTACATACATACTATCCTTACTGATAATCTTGATTTTGATCAGTCATTTATAGCAACCCTGACCAGGCACATGCATCACTGTACACATACACAGAAATATTTGTATATTCATATCAAGCCGTTGGGGATAATAAAGTGACTGAAATGCAAAAATTGAAAAACACTGCAGAAGAAGGTTGTGTTTTTAAATTCCTACGGTTAAAGTTGATCAAGATGAAGTCAGCACAAACTGAAACTGGAGAAGGTGCATAGGTAATGAACAACTATTGGAAGCAATCGCTTTTCCACTTCCATCCAAGCAAACAGAATTTGCACTCCTGGCAGATTATATTTTAATACGACCACACTGCTTTACACTTTCAGACGTTCCCATGCAAAATAGTAACGCTTCACCGGAAACACAGAATCCTATGGGTGGGTGAAGATGATTATAATGTAGGTTTTTGCCAAGCCATTTTAGAAAAGAACATAAAAACATTACTACAAGATGACAAATTTCTACCAGGTGTACAAAAACAGTTGTTGTGCCCACCACTTTCCCAACAAGCCTGATGCTTTGTACCATGAGTGTCCACTCCTGGACTTTAAGGAGGATGACCCTGCGGCCTTGAGGCATCCAAGCTAGCAGTACGGTCACGGCCCTGATGGACAGCCAGCAAACATACAAGCCGCATGCAGCTGTGTACAGCTCGTGGATCTTAGCTGTGCCTGTCCAGAAGGACATGAGCCAGCGGCCAGCAAACACTGCCACACAAGAGGAAAGGGGCAGAGTGAGAAGAACACGGGTAAACACTATTCCTATTCACAAAACATCTGAAACACAGTAATAAAATATGAGACCTCAAGTTTACAATTTATATTTTAATTTAACTTCATATAACATCTTTAGTTAAGCTAGATATAAAACAGCTTTGGATGGATGGATGGAAATTTCAGCAATAAGGACATGGGCTTAACACTGACAAGATAGAAAATTGTCTCACTGCTAAATTAGATGCTCATTATCACTGTTTTTAATGAAACCACATTAGGTTTTACAAAATAAATAAGAAATAAGAAAATCGAAGCACCTGACCAAAGAGTACAGGATTTGATGGTGGTTGTTGAATGGTAATTTATTAGATATGGATAATTGACAGTTAAGAAATTGGTCGATCATAATTAACTGAATCAATTAATCGGTTCGATCAACATTCTAGACTGGTGAAAAAGGTATGGAAAAGAAAGCACAAAAGAGCATGCAAAACATTTCCCCGATTATTTTCATGAACGTTGAGTGTGAATTGTGGTGGTGCATTTTATACTTAGTCCTGCAATTTTATTGCAACTAAACATCTAAAAACATTGTAAAATGCACTGCAATTTTTATTAGAGAAGCTGCCGTAAAGTCAGTAATTCTTCACTGCAACAATCTAAAAAAAAGAGCCACAAAATCCTGTAATAAAAATAAAGTTAAATGAAAGTTTTATAAAAGTTAAAAAGTAGCGAGCGATCCAATCGATCGATAATTGATTATTAATTTTTCTGAAATAAAAATGCCATATGTCCATCCCTAAAACTATACTACAAGTCCTATTGCAAATTTACTTGGTTTGCATTAGGTTTTAACAGGACCTTTAAATGTAAACTCCCACCTGGCAAAGTGAGACACACCAGGCTGGCCAAGAGCAGAGTCACACACATAAAAAGGATCAGCAACACAATCTACAGTAAGCAAGACCAACATACATTAGATATCACAATTTTTTAAAAGGATTAAATAGAATATAATTAAATAAAGTGGAGCAGCAGACGTTACCCTGAGGGGGAACTTTACTGGGCGGTGGTAAGGCTGGAAACCCACAGGACCTCCCTGTTGCAGGATGGCCTGGTGTGCAGCATGTAGACCTTCACCCACTACAGGAATGGCATTAACATTGTTTCGTGGTTGCTGGTTGTTGTTGTTGTTGTTGGCTGCCTGGTTGGCATTGTTCTCATTCTCCTCCTGGTCTCCCAGCAAATACGAGTGTAGATCGCTATACAATGGAAACATGATGGTTTTTTTTAAATGCAGAATGTTCAGAACATTCAGTTATTCAAAGTTGTGCGTTAAAAGAGACAAACAATGGTAGTTTAAATGTTTGTCTCTAAAAAATAATTAGTAACTACAACTAATTACTTTTTTAAACAAAACATGCCCAACACTGGTCACCAACGTGATCAAAATAATGATCTTTGGTAATCTTTCTTTTTTTCCCAAATCCCTGTATTACTTTTTTTATCTTGTTGACCACTTGGTGGCAAACTGGTTAAATTATGCGGTTGCCATTTCACACCGTCACTTCATATACACACACGCACAAGACTTAGATTTCCCTTGTCAACCTGATGGCGGATTGTTGTCGCGGACGTAAATGTCCACTGCTATGATTGCAGAACAGGGCAGCATTTAAAAAATAATTTTTTTAAATGATAATAATAATTTTGTTATTCCATATGTAAGTCAGTGGACAGGGCTAAACAGGCGGTAATGCCGACACAAACAACGATTTTCTTAGGCGGAGGTGGCAATTATTCACACTGTTAAATCATAGAGTAGAACATTCCAAAACCTGTCGTTTTGGCCAACTGCCTTTAGTATAAGTTGTTTTCAGAGTAACAACGTTTTGAATTCTGAAACTTACAGGAAGTTTTTATAATGCAATACACTCTTATGTATCAAAAGATCAGGGGAATTTCGATTTCTCATTACATGACCCTTTTAAAATGTTTAAAATGTTTAAGAAACTCACAGCAAGTAGCCAGCTGTGACTGTCCAGGCTCTCACTAAACCCTTCAGCCATTGCCGTGTGTGTCCCTGCTCCAACAGAGCTGGTAAAACCACCTGCAGCAACAGAAGCTCGAGGGAAAGCTCGCTCACTGGAGCATCACTGAAATAAACACACACAAAACCGGAAAGCATTAGAAACCTCTTTATCTCTTGTGTAATTAAGCTGCAGAATAGTACAGCTGCTGCTTTTTGCACTAACCATAGTCAGGAGGGAATAAACACACAATGTGTAACATGCGCCACATATGATGACACACCCGAGCATTGACCGTCATTACAGTTGCTTTTTATTAAAGAATTTTTAAAAAAGTATCAAATCTAGACTTAACTCCATCTTGGTACAGTACTGTATGTATCTAGTGAGTATGAAATTGTGTAATAAACAGATATAATGTGTACAACAGGTTTAATAGGGCAGAAAAAAATCGGTTGAAATCAGCTGTGCATGATGCAACTATCAGGGGTATTTGTAGCTTTTCTCAATGCCCACATGTAAACGTGGTTACCTGTAGAGCATCACATTGTAAGGAAGAAAGTCTGGCAAGATGTTTTTAATGATCCGAATAGGCAACCAGAGCATCAATAGGACTATTGAACCAAACACAACCTGTAAGAAACCAAAAGAACAAAGAATAAAAATTAGGTCTCTCCTTTCTTGAGCTTTCTAATGTATTCCATAATTATAAAGTGGTAAGATTTAAAATGATTACGCCAGTTATTTTTATCTTTTACTGTAGTGTGTCAGTAGGAAATTGGTTTACATTTCCAAACGTCCATTATGCCTTTAAGTGTAATAGATAATAAGATGTTTTTGCCATTAACTGTAATAATTAGTGAGATTTATGTTTGCACAAGGAGTGTAACAGCCAGTGCTCTACACAGATATTTGATCTCATCATCATCAAGTCTTTCTAGAGTGACATAAAGAAACAGAACAATCTAGCGGTGGATGCATCGCCATGCAGACGTGGACGTGAATCGATTTGCAAATTTTTAAAAATAGATTTTTACTACTCTGTCATATGTGGAAGTGTCGGTAAGCAGCGACGCAGCACTTTTTAAGTGTTTCAAACAGCATCAAGTACTTCCAGAAATATAACATTTTCCTTGTAGTTAAAGTTATGCATCACATTTTTATCATACAAGTTAAACATTATCCATCCTTCAATTAGTAAACTGAATGCTGCTACATACATAGTTTCATTTTCTATTGGTTCTGTGTAAACTTTGGTTGACCTGCCAAATGCCACATTTATATGTTTATTGCAGCTCTCTGAATCGATTTGAATCCAATCATGCAGTGGCTACAGATTCCCATCCTTAAAACTGAGCCAGATCAAATCCAGATGAACTGTTTTCAAAATGCTTCAAGAGACCTACCTGCTACAGCTACAGTATAGTTTAAAGTTTTTAGCACTTATGTAAAAATGCTGAAAAATGGAGATACATTTCGCTTCTATTAACTAAATATCATTTTCAATAAAAGCAGCTTTTGCAGTTTTTCAGGCAGGTCTCTTGAAACAGGTCTCTTGGAAACTTAGTTAACTGCTCCATGTCCGTCACACATGCAAAACTATAAATTTTACCATATAAGAATGTTAATTTTCAAATACTCAGCAATTTTAGTGTTGAAATGGTTAAAATATTATATAATCATTGTATAAATTTGAATAGAGTTTAAAAATAGTGTAACACTATTCTGTTAGCAATGTTGTATGATTCTATACAATTATCTAGTTCAAACTTGGCAACCCAAAAATGATCCAGATACAATCGACATATTCAGCGTATGACTTTCAAATTTAGTTACTAATTTGGAGTACCTGGCTATGTTTATGTTTAAATTAAAATGAATACACAAGTATTTACTAGAAAAGTGTAGACACACTTACCACTGACAGTATGAATCGTCTCAGGTGTCTGTATATGGGAAGGTGGATCATTTCCTGGACCGGGTTAAAATCCGGATCGTTTAGGTTTCTGAGAAACCACAAGACTCCAGGCCTGAGAACCTGTTTTCAGTGGAAACGCATGGTATTTTTTTTTATTTTCTGGAGAATCAATGTAATAAAAGCAGCTCTCGTGAAATTGATAGTCTGTCGTCCTGGGGCTATAGTGCTTCCGGTCGGGCTAGCTTTTTCATAATAGGAAAATATATATTTCAATGCTTTTGCATTCTTTTACAAAAATACTTGGGTAACTATGTTATCTGTGATTATCAGGCATTGTTAAAATGCGAGATATTAAAATCAAGTCTGAACATTTGCTTGCATTTTACTGTCACTTTCAAATCGTGATCATGCAAACAGTGTAGAAGCAATACTAATTTTACAAGATATTTGTGAGTGAGGCTCCAGATCGCCCTGTCAGTCAAAATGCCCCAAAAATATGAATTAAATAAATAAAATATATTGTGTGTTTTATGAAAATGTTATTGATTAAGGTTTTGTCTCTTTTACAGTAAAATTTTTATTTTTTTTTAATATTCAGGCTACCAAAAGCTTCCACCAGTCCCAGCCCGAGGGGCTAGCAGGAATTTAACACGTTTGCGAGCCCTGAAAATGAAGCTTCACTGCTATCCTTAAAATCACATCAGAAAAAATAAAGTACCTCTCGGAGCAGGAGAATGAAGGATGCAAAGTAAAAGACGTAGACCATGCCTACGAGCCAGTGCAGAAACATGGTGGTGCCCGGAGCCGACTCAAAACTTAACTCTCTGTCCTTTAGGGATGCATCAAACATTTCCTATAAAAAATAATTATTAAAACTAATCATTTCTGATGTTAAAATAAAACGATGGAGTGATTATAGCCTGAATAAATTTACAAACCAGGGAGCAGATATCCAGCCACCAACCACATATGAGTGGAAATACACCGATTTCTACAACCACCAACAACGACACCTGCAAAAATCCAACAGATTCAAAAACCAACAACCTGTACAGCACTATAATGTCATTTTTTAAGCCTTTTTATAAATATTAGGTCAGGAAGTCAAATATAGTAAACAATAACAGGCAATAAATACCAACCTTAACCACAATGTAGCAAACGCCTAACAACCTTCGTGATCTTTGGAATCGAACCAATGCAGCTAATCCCTTAAAATGTTCATTTAGAAAAATATTTCATTTCCATATTGCAGCACAAAACACCATGACGAATGATTTTACAATGTAAATTACAAAAATAAAAGATAAAACTTGTCTAAAATACAAAGGCTGGTTCAAAGGATACATGGCACACGATGAGTGTTACTGCCAACAGGATATAACCCACGATGGTGGTGATGAGGCCCTCGAAGTGAGAAGCACGAACCTGAGACCACAATAGAACAATTAATAATGTAACCTTCCATTAAAGCAATGTCGTATTCATTCAAGTCATCCTGAGAGGATAAGTATAAACTTACATAATCCTCAAAGCCAAGGCCCACCACTGAAAAGTGCCCAATATGGTATGGACAAAATGCTACAGGGGGAAAGAAATTAGATATTTATATATAAACATCTATGGCATTTGTAAGTTGCCCCTATCCAGAGCGACTTACATTTATTTAATTTATACAACTGAGCAATTTAGGGAATTGAACCGACAATTTTCCGGTTATCAGTCCAACATCCTAACGACTGCGCTACCACTTTCCACACAAACATGCATATACATATATAATTTTATAGATTATCCCTATATAAATACAAAGACAAGTGTACGTGATACATACCAAACACCAGAATGAAGAGTGTATTTAGAGACACCACCCAGAATACATGCTCCTGAAACACAAGAGTCAGGCTCGATATTTATCTTGTACCAGCTGCCTCTTCAACCTCTTTCAACAGATACTTATTAACTAACACCACAAGCCTAATTGCATTCACTTACCAGGAAAACCAAAGAACCGTCAAGTCCAAGCATCTATAAAGAAAAACAAAAAAATGTATTTCGATTTCCACAGCAGTGGTTTATATTACAGTGTGACCAAACATGAGGATGAATAGTAGCCTCACCCTTTCCCATGTGAGCTCCTCAGCAGCACGGTCCCACTCCAAAGCATTCCAGTTCATATCATCTGCACAAATCACACAACAAGTTCAGTCAAATGAACAATCATTTAGGAATGCCCTTCTGCTCTACTGGAGTAAAAAGGACGCATAGGACTGTATGAATCTATATTATATTGTACGTCAAAATAAATACTAGAGGGGAGTAATTTGTCAGAATCTTTAGTATGCTTGAAGCAGTACACAACATGTTCCTGGATTAACTACCACTACCCCCCCCCTCCCGATTTTATAAAAATGCGTACGATGGACGTTTTCTCATTTGAAAATGGAAGATGGGCCAATTTCCAAGTGTTTAATAAAGCTTTAGTTTGGTTTTTCTTGTGGATAGGTTGCACTTGTATATCATCCAAGTAAGCATTATCCAATTTCAAAATTCACACTGCTGTAATGACAGTGGTCAAAATACAATATTAACATGGCGGACGTAGTTTCATTCATACTACGCGTAATCGGGACTATATAGAACTGACAAAGTACTTACTAACTCAAACACAGTACATACTTAAACGTAGTATGCGATTTCAGACGCAGCAACACTGACAATTAAAATTAAGCCCTATGATTTGTGACACCGGCTGTGTATTAATAAACAGATTATCAATTACACAAAAATATTTTTTAATCTTCATTCAACCTTTAGTTTTTTCTTATTTTAATAAAAAAAAAATTATATTTTACTTTTTTATAATAGACTTTTTTTCATTATAAACCCTTTTGTTTCATCGTTTTATAGAAAAAGCTTGGAATAAATATCTAAAAATTAGATCTTATTACCGTTTATAGATATTGTAAATTATAGCACTCTTATAGAATCTTAGGGCGCAACCTGGCACAAACTCGCAAACTACCTTCACGCCATTTGGCAGACACTTATTTTATGAATTAACTGGTGGTTAAGGGACCTGCTCAGGAGCCCAGCGGTGGTATCTTGCTGGTGGTTGGTGATGCTGGGAATTAAACCCACAATCTTTCAACATTTTAACAACTGAACTATCATCTCCACCTTGACAATGTAGAAATGCCAATCAGCTTAAACATGTCTTTGAATTCGAGGAGAAAATCACAGAACTCAAAAAATACAAACACAGCACACACAGGTCAGAGGCAGGAACCCCGACAATGGCGGGACGAGGCTAAAGTGTTAACCACAAAACAACTGTGCCACCTAGCACGCGGACCAGCCTCAACATTTTCTCTCTTGTTTAAAATAAAGACAAACAAGTACACACAAGCATAGCTTTAAAATGTTCCTATATTTACGTTCCAAAAACATCCTAAATATTCCAAAAACAAAAACATCCTAAATCCAAAAACATCCAAACCAAAAACATTGCTGGGACCGTAGGTTGATTTGGATCGATTTGAAAAGCTGATCAGTTTATCTGCTAAAGCTGTAAGCAGTGTGGATGTAAAAAAAAAAAAAAAAACAGGTTGTTATTTTAGTCTAATATTATTTTGGGAAACGCCTACATACAAATGCACATAAAATTTTCTACAGTCTAAAATTACTTGGTGTTGATCTAAGATTTTTCGCCGCAAACCATAGGAAAGCAATAACCCTAATATTAATCTGTGATTTAAAATTTCAGATAATACTGCAAATAATCTGACGTTATACTAAATTAGTTAACTCTGGAGAAAACTGGAACTTTAAGAGAGCTGTAAACAAAGAGAATCTAACTCAATTTAGTATCATTAAAAAATGTTAGGCTGACATTGATTCATCCGGTTCAGCACTCTTGTTGCTGCCTTATATTTTGTACAACGCCGCTTGTTCTTCCACTACAAAAAGGGTGTGCCATATTTCATACCCTGTACACCATTATTGGCGTCATCCTCGTTGTCCATCTCCATCTCCTCGGCTTGGTCAGGTTGGGGGTCAAGCGCCTCAGCTGCTGCTGCGTTCTCCTCAGGGGGCGCTGCTGGGGCCGGCGCAGGCTGATTTTCCACACCTCCATTACCTGCAGCCGGGGCCTAACCAAGAGCACAGAAAAGGTTTCTACCACTACATCATTCTTACGCTTATTAGTAATAAATTGTTCATTTCAGGCACTTCGATGGCTTGCCTTGTAAAAATATGAATGAAGGACGTCAGAAATCAGTTAAAGAATAAACCAGGAACAGTTCTTGGTTTGAACCAAGATCCCTAATAGGGATGGGCAGGATTAATCAATGATCAATTGAACCAATTGGTCATTTTATTAATGTTCTAAACTGGTGGAAAGTGAATGAAGTTAGGCATCTTAGAAAAAGTGTGACACCAAGAGCTGCGTGTATGATTTCAGTCCCTTCTGGATTACACAAAGTCCAAACTCAACTATTACGCCCACATTCAGCCTGTCCCAGTGGATTGTGTGAGACACTGAAACTGGATCCAATCACAGTTTATTCGTTGGCAAAGTTGGCAATCAATGTAAAGCCCCACCAAAAACATTAGCGCCACCAAACTCGCTCCTTGTTCCACATCCTGAAGATGTGCTAATGTCGCTTATTTACCAACAATTATCACAAGATGCATATGATTTTCCTAAAAAAACACGGCAACGGTTTAACACAGCGTGTATTGTGCTTCTGCAATTTTCAGTTAATCCAGCTATTTTATTGCAACAAAAAAGACCAGCAAAATATTAAATAAATAACTGAATAAGGGATTTGTGGCAGAAACAACCCCACACACTTTAT
Source organism: Bagarius yarrelli (assembly GCA_005784505.1). Classification (NCBI taxonomy): domain Eukaryota; kingdom Metazoa; phylum Chordata; class Actinopteri; order Siluriformes; family Sisoridae; genus Bagarius; species Bagarius yarrelli. The sequence continues at coordinate 2,856,469 of VCAZ01000021.1, forward strand.
TTAATGTGTACCAGAATATTACCGATTAATGAAATTGTAAAGTAATGAATATTTTCCTAATGTTGAAACAAATGGCTGGTTTTTAAGGTGCTGCACACTGAAATACTAATTTCCTTGATAAACCTGTTACACGGACAGAAACTTTTTATTGTGCATTCTTTGTGTCAATGTTTACTAAACCTGGAACACACCTTTAGATCTGAATCACCTTTAACTGTATTCGGAAGCTCACCTCTGTGTTTGTTTGTGTGTGTGTGAGTTGTACCTCATTAGGCTGCCCTGCCGCGTTGGCAGGCGGTTGCTGGTTCTGCTCCAGCCACAGTGGCGCTCCACCATGAACGATCTGCTCCCGTAACCACACCAGGCTTATAAATGCGCAGAGCGTGCAGGTTACCACGAAGCAGCCCTGCAGACAGTCTGCCAGCAGGTTTTCCCTACACACACACACACACACACGTTCAGTCGAGCATAAAAAAAAACAAATAGGAGATATCTTTCTCAGCCCTAAAGACAAATACTAATAGACTAGCTACTTATTTATTTATTTAACCTGATTTCACTATTTATCACTTAAAAATATAAATCCTACAAGCTATATCATATTTGACAGACATTTTACTCCACCGGTACTTACGTGGAAAGCATATCTAAAGGCAGTGTCAGGAGGGAGCTTACAGAACCAGTAAACAGACACTTATAGATTCGACCTGTCCAAGAACAGAAACAGCTTTTTATTCATCGTGTAATAAACACAGAGAAGAATTTTAACAAGTAGACATACAGGCTCGATTCTTGGTGGGGTGAAACACTTACATGCTGTTAAAGGTACAACCCCCAGCCAGGCAAAGGCCACCAGAGTATAGTGAAACCAGTAACGGATAGCGGTGCCTATACTGGTCACCAGACCTGCGAAAATGTCCTGTACTGGGAGCCGTGAAGGCATGTCTGGAGAGTAAACTGTCAGCAAGAGAGAAAAAAAAGAGAGAGGAAATTTAGAGGATGGAACTTGATGGTATTCAGAAAGTGGAAATTCTTTGCTGCCAGTCATAAACCCAGCTAATGTAATAAACATGGTGATGCCTTCACATTCAATTTAAAAGTTATTGCTCAAACTTTTACACACACTCTACTAAGATGACTGATAAGCTTCATTAATGTACTGAACTGATTTACTGCTAGTCTAGTGTACGAATTAAATGAATAAATTCTGTCGCAAATGCAAATTTTGGGACTGCAGCTGCTCCGTTAGTTTGTTACTAACAGAACATTGTTTTTTAAATAAATAAAAACAGCTGCAGACTTTTTATTTTGTGATATGAATCAAAATAATTGAGTTGGTTTGAAAATAAAATATTACACTGGAAAAAGCAGATGCTAAGCGCTGCACTGTCTCTTAATAATGGAGGTAGACTGCTGCTGCTGATGCTGCTTACTGCATGCATCCTTCCAATGTGTGTGTGTTGTAGGTGAAAGGTCTTGAAAACTAGAGTTGCATGATTAATCATTACAAAAAAAATACAAAAAAACCCTCCATCCTCCATTTTAACCCACATGATCTTACCCTGACTTTTTCAATTTTTCCAAATTACTGTGCTGCAGAAATAATGCACTGTTTATAACGCTTTAATTTAGCTTGAGCCATGCAAACCGAGCATGGTTTAAATGACTAAAGCAAAGCGTTTTGTTGCTTTCTTGTTTGGCAAGCAGATGTGTAAAATGATTAAAATAACATTTTCGTATTCAGAAAGGAATCACGATCTGTAAGCAAAGAAATAAACCAATGAAATCACGTCTCTCATTTCATTCATCTTCCAGCAATCAACCAGCTCGAATCTACTTCTTAGAAAGACTGAAGTTACCGACTTTATCTTACATGCAACTGGTGCCACTGGCAAGAATCTGCAAAGATTTAGTCAGATGCTAATCTCAGCTGTGACACTACATTAATCTGTGGGTTGCAAGTAACACAATGTCCCACGTGAGAACACATAACCGTCACAGAGGTCATTAACCCGAGAGATACACATTACCGAGGGTCAGTTCTGTTTACTGTCGTACCTCTGGAAAAGACTAGTGTTTAGGGGTAAACAATACAGAAGTGCTAAATGGAGGATATAATGCTTCTGTAACTGCATTAAGCCTATCAGATCGCTTCATTCCCTGAAGAGAAAGAAAAACAAAAGTGATTTACTTACTTGGCGTGAAAGCAAATCTGTGCTTGCATAATTCACAATACTCCTTTCTGCTGTGTTTCAGCCACTGCACCAAGCTGAGAAAAACACAGGAAGGGACAGAACACACAGTGAGTGCACATATTGAGTAAAGCAGACGCGGCCCGGCGTTTTTTTTCTTTCCGCACGGCATTCCAGGCTTGATTGGTATTACTGCCGACAGGGCTGACAGCACAGCAGGATACTTTATGGAATGCTTCACATCAGACATTTAAAAAAAAAAACAAATCTTAAATTAGACTAATGTGCCTGGATAAGCACTTCTGTAGAGAAGGACAAAAGATAGCATACAACGAGCATTAGGAACAGCATTACATTTCTCAATCATTAACGCGCTAAAATTAACAATCAATTACTAATTAGTCGTTACTTTTTAATTATTTTGGTGGCACCAAAGAACGTGCTATTTTCTGCAATAGAACCCTGATTCGGTCCTTCCAGGAATCCGCGGCTCTTTTGTGATTGCTGTGCAGTAGTATTACTGACTTTATGGCATCTTTTTTAAACGTTTTGTGTTTTTTTGCGATGGAAGTGCAGGATTTATTGCAATAGATTAGCTGCACTTTAGTTAGGATCAAGAAAAATGTTTTGCATGCTCTCTTGCTGTAATTTTTGTTGGTAAATGAGAGACATTAGCGTATTAGCATGCGGGGGTATTAGCATTAGTCTTGGGCGGGGCTTTACAATTGGTAATTTTGCAAAAACAGTCACCTGAACGGTTGCGCAGAATGCACAGAGATTGCCTGAATTGCCTAAATAGCTCAGAGGCAAATAGCTCATTACCAAAGAGCTCAGACGCAGCAAAATCCTGGAAGGACTGATTATTCCAAAAGAACATATTTAAACAATTGTCTCCTCTGACATAAACAAAAAGAAAAATAGGCTCTGAGCGACACTACTTTACGTTCAAATACCCAAAACAACTTGAACAAATCAGTGTGTGTAACATTCCACCAGTCATTCACTTTTTATTAGTCAGTTAATTAACTGGCTAAATACTTAACGCTCATATACCAACAATTAGTTCATCATGCCCATCTCTAATACCTACAATCGAAAGGTTATTACCTAATCTAGCCGATAGTTGGGCATTAATGATTTTAAAAAACACGCATAAACGCAAATCTTCAGCGATCATGTTATTCCTCTCCAGAAATCATAACACCCTGTGTGTCATTTAAACCTGTTTACTATTTCATCCTGCCTCATCACCTAACAGCAAGAAATACCAATCCTGTTAACTGTCATAAGGAGCTGCCTCTGTAAACTCAATGTGTGTGCCAAATCACACACCTAACCCGTAACCCGTATTACAGTCAAAATTCACACAAGACGTTTATTTCAGGTACCGGGATGATGCACTATTTTTACAGATAAAACTGTAGATATTACACACAATCAAAGCTCACAGCTTTGCGTAAGAAGCAGAAAAGACTACCAGGGATTCATGCGGAATGAAAGTTTACCTTGACTGATGCCATTCTGGTAGTCAGAACACCTTACAAATGTCTTTCCACATTATATTAATCAGTGTTCCATTTATGTCTTTTTACCCTTCTAAAAATCCATACAGTAGACGGTAGAGCGCACAGCGCTATAGAACATCTGACACGCAGCTTGAGTCACAGTAATTAGCTGTAACCTCATTTCTTCCATTATCGTCCTTTCCACTGGCAACAAAAGTTGCTCCATTAGTTGATGTAACAGTTAATGCTTTGCCATAATAACGGTGTTAATCAATAGATGACTGTCTTATACTGTGCAGTTGGAGACACTTTTTGAAATCCTAAAGAACTCCTATGACCTTACACTAGAACCTGTTGTGTTTGATGGCTAGTTTGACATGTTCACAGCAGAATATTAATGGCTGTTGCAATCAGGTTTCCCCTTATTTTCCATTTGGTTGTTCCTTGTTAGTTATATTTCATTCATTTTCAGATTCATTTCCAAAAATGTTACGGGTTAGAAATGGGTTCTAAAATGTTCCTTTATTAATACTAATGTTTGCCCATCAACACAATAAAATATAGGCCTTAAAGTATAACTTGGGAGAGATTTTGTTATTTTGGTCATGAAACTGCCCAACAGTAATTTCAAAAAAGTTTCTTTCCCACGCAAAACCAGACAAAAATTATCTGCCTGAGAGTTCTCACCTAAATTGGCCCTCAGCCAGCACTGCTTTCTGAAGAACTACTCAGTAACCCTACAGTCTGGTAAATAATCAAGCGCTATATACCTTAATCTGACTCGAGACACAAGGCATTGTACTGTGGGCGCCTTTAATTAAAGTCAACAAGGCCAACCAACTACCAAAGCCATCACACCACTTTATAATCCTCCGTAGTGCGTGACATTTATGCGTTTATTGCATCTTCTATCTCAATCTGTAAATGTTTTCTTTGCATTCGTTTCTGCGAGACCAGCTCCTTTGTGGCAGCTTTTGGACTCCTATGTCTAGTGTCGTCTTCTGCATGAACAGTTAATTACTATCTAGCACTACAGCTGCACACTGGTTAAACCGCGGTATTACAGACCCTCGGTACTGGGTCATATAATCAGGCAACTCTTCAACAGCAACTCAATTATTGTTGAGGTTAGGAAATAGGACAAAATTTACAAAACATCTAATTCTTACACACACACACCTACAAAAAATAGTTTAGAAGGTTTAAAGCATGTTAAAGGTGCATAATCTTTATACATTTTAAATATATATTTAAAGCATGTTTTATATTTAGGGAACTAACCGGATGCAAGACTTTCAAGCCAAATTATCAGTAAAGGGTGGAGTACAGTTAAGAACATCTACACCAACATTGTGTGTGATAGCTGATTTAAAACATGCTAAGCAAAGTAACAGCACGAAAAACCAACGAAAAAAGTCAACAAAAGGTGGAAAATTTAGACTGATCCTGACACCTGTAATTATTAAACGTAAGATTTTACATTGAATTAATCAGGTCAGTCTAAGGTGCATCACTGCTTGGAGTTTTGAGTGCATCCTCTGATGCTTAACCAGATAGATAAGACTGGTCAATAAACAAGCATTCATTTGTCATGCGTCAGCTTTGGCGTTCTACGCATGCATTTTTTTATACTGGGGGGAAAAGGAAAAAAAAACACCACCACAGATCTGCAGATCTTTATAATGGAAAAGCGAAACGCTTTTTGGTGCATGGATGCAAATGTTCTGTGCTTTTCAGAACGCATGTGGGCCAAAACTACATTTAAAGCATCTTTAACTACTTCAGAAAAAGAAACATTGCTACTTGTGGTTTTGCATTTGTTAAACATCAAAGTAAAGAAAAATCTTTTATAAGTTTAAATTCACGCTGCATTAAAAACTTATGTGACTTGACAATATTTAAAATGATGGATGTAGTCTGACGTAGCCAGACTTCAGACTGACAACAAAAAAGTTTTGGCAAGCTTAGCCACTACAGGCAGGCCTTAGCCATTCAAAAGGTTGAATGACTGAAAGGTAAAGCATCCAGTGGTGTTTCGTTTTGTGCCATGTAACGTTTCGTGGCATTAAAAAAATGTCCCCACAATAACAGGCTGGTAGTCATCCGGTAAAACTTTTAAAAATCCAGAATTAAACCCATGTTGATTAATGCTCATCGCCACCGATATAAATACAACGGCTTACTGCTTTAATCGGACATTTTTGAGTCGATTCCAAGTGGACCATTAAACAGCACAGCACAAGCCTCCCAGAAACCCTGTACACGTCGACCAATCAAAGACCTCAAAACTCATGAATTTTCTTGTCAAGTGTGCTTTATACTCTAGACCGGGGGTTTCACACTCAGTTCCTAGAGGGCCAAAGCTCTGCAGTTATTCCAACAGACATGACTAACTGGATCAGGTGCAATTAAATAGGGTTGAAGCTAAACTCAGCAAAGCGGTGGCCCTCCAAGGACTAAGTTTGACACCTGTGCTCTACACGTTCAGCCAGCGGTCTGATTTTATTTATACCACATATAACCATACTATATGGAACATACTTTTCAACTTTTGGAAATTTACACTAACTCAAATGTAGTATCTACCTTAAGTACAATGCAAGGTCATATGCAGGTCATGACACCTTTGATACTTTATGTTTAATACTTAAACACCCGGTACTTACCATTCTTGGTGAATAAATTTAATACTTCCAGTGCAGACGCAAGGATGGTAAAGTGGCTTGTCCTGAGTTCCCTCAGAGCGACACACTCGACATATATCGGCTGCAGATCAGAGGAGACCAGGGAATTAAACAGAAGCAGAAACCAACGATATGAGCAGAGTTTTTTTATTGTATTTTTTGTCAGTTGATGACTAGGACCAATTCTAATAGACGAGTCTGTGTTTAGAGCTATGTTTCACTCACACACACCCCTGCTAAATGCACTACGCTGAAAACAGCAACTTACTTCCAGCAGCAGGGACATACAATAATATTATTTTCAGCATTTTTGTATGAAGATCTTCAGCCTTGATGGCTTGTGTGTTATTTACATGTTAAATGATGTATTCTGGCATCACAGAGACAACAAAGGTTTTAGAATCAACAGCTTGAGGGGGGGGGGAAAGGTAGCTCGGTGGTTACAGTGTTAGACTGTTGATCAAAAGATTGCAGGTTCAATTTCCAGCACCACCAAACTGCCACCGTTGGGCTCCTTGAGGGTTGGGTGAGGGCATCTGTGCTGATGCCAGTGATGATGTATAAAAAAATAAAAAAAAGTGTTGGAGGATGTTACATCTACAAATCTGGATAGTAATGTAATAAACAATAACATTAAAGTGAGGATTAGGGGCCTTGCTCGGGGGCCCAGCAGCTTCATCTTAGTAATGCCAGCACATGTCAGTGACACTTAACGCTGCTCTGTCCTCTGATTGGTTATAAGGTGTTGATTACTCTGTCCTCTGATTGGTTATAAGGTGTTGATTACTCTGTCCTCTGATTGGTTTCTGTCCTCGGATTGGTTATACGGTGTTGATTACCTCTGTCCTTCTCCTGTCCTCTGATTGGTTATAAGGTGTTGATTACTCTGTCCTCTGATTGGTTATAAGGTGTTGATTACTCTGTCCTCTGATTGGTTATAAGGTGTTGATTACTCTGTCCTCTGATTGGTTATAAGGTTTGATACTCTGGGCAGGTGTTGATTACTCTGGCATCTGATTGGTTCTGATTACTCTGGTTTAAGGTGTTGATTTATCTGGTGTGATTCTCTTCTGATTGGTTATAAGGTTTGATTATCCGGCAAGAGTGTTTGATTACTCTGATTGGTTTATAAGGTTTATTAGCTCCTCTTATGATTGGTTATAAGGTGTTGATTACTCTGTCCTCTGATTGGTGTTGATTACTTATAGGTGTTGATTACTCTGTCCTCTGATTGGTTATAAGGTGTTGATTACTCTGTCCTCTGATTGGTTATAAGGTGTTGATTACTCTGTCCTCTGATTGGTTATAAGGTGTTGATTACTCTGTCATCTGATTGGCTTATAAGGTGTTTGTTGATTACTCTGTCGACATCTGATTGGTTATAAGGTGTTGATTACTCTGGCATCTGATTGGTTTATAAGGTGTGATTACTCCGGCATATGATTATAGTTCTAAGGTGGTGATTACTCTGGTATCGGATGGTTATAAGGTGTTGATTACTCTGTCCTCTGATTGGTTATAAGGTGTTGATTACTCTGTCCTCTGATTGGTTATAAGGTGTTGATTACTCTGGCATCTGATTGGTCATAAGGTGTTGATTACTCTGTCCTCTCTAATTGGCCATAAGGGTGGTTGATTACTCTGTCCTCTGATTGGTTATAAGGTGTTGATTACTCTGTGCCTCTGATTGGTCATGAGGTGTTAATTAATTTTCTACAAACAGCAGTTTTGGCTGCTATTTTAAAGGTAAATTAGCTTGTTGCTATTTAAATGTTTACGTCGTCATAATTGATCCATTTATATGGTAACGACATACACGTTAGATTTAATTTAACTTTAACTTCCAGCCAGAAAATTAAACGGCTTTGTTAATTTAGCAAAGCTCCCAGAACGCTGAATGGAGTTTTACCTCAACTATCGACACGAAGGCTACAAACTAACTTCAGCAACTATGTGCGTTTTTCTATCAACCTTATCGACATTTATTAATTAGGTGCATTACAGCTCACAACGCCAAGTAGCTGGCTAGCCTGTTAGCTAAAAAGCTAACAGGTCAATAATGTAGGGACATTATTGACCTGTTAGCTTTTTAGCTAACTAACTAGCTAGCCAGCCAATGCAACCGAGCTAACCTAGCTAAACTAAAACCACTGACACGCGGACGTCAGCAGGAAAGTCAGTCTTAGATGTTAGATGTTCCTCGAAATATAACGCAAATTTGAGGTCGTGTAAAACAATCGTTTCGCGTTTACACCAGATTAAACCTGTTAAAATGACAATTTACCTTCTTCTCCAGCGTCCATCTTGAAGCTAGACGTGACGCACTGTTTTGCTTCAGTCAACACATAACACCTTTTAACAGCAGCCGCTCGCAGTCAGACCACAAATCTGCTACTATTTAAAGAAAACCATGTCGCAGGAGCCGCAGTCCCCGACTCCGCTGAACAGCACCGCACTCACAACGACAACCCGGCTTCAGTAAGATGTCAGCTTTCCTAATACAACTCCACAACACGCTACTGCTTCCATCACCGGGCCACAAAACACATCAGCGCAGAACAGCGACCTCTAGCGGACATCCATCCGCCCGCCCCCCGTAAGAAACACCGAACAGCTCGAGTGTGACGCACAATCCAGCAGGGTTGCCAGGACCACGAGTTTAACCCTTCTTATCAATACATAAGTTTCTTTTTTAAGAATAAAAGAAGCAAAACTTAATTCTGAGGTCGCAGTAAACACATACAGTAATACACTTTTCATGTATGAGCATAAATATTAAAATCTACATTACAATCACAATTTTACTCATATTATAATCCGTTTTTTTTTTTTATTTGAATAAAATGAAAACTAAAAGACTTTGAAATCACACGAGCCAAAAAATAGTAGATAAGTACAGGCATTAAATGTCATAAAAGATAAAGAATAAGACCTGTAACTGAAAAAGAAAGAACGAAAGAAAGGAAACAAGGGAGAGAGAGAGAGAGGCTTTAAACTGAAAGAAAGAAAGAAAGAAAGAAAGAAAGAAACGGAGGGAGAGAGAAACTAAAGAAACGGGATTAACTGAAAGAGAGAAAGAAAAATTAAAAGACTTTTAAATCACGAGTCAGTTTTTTTCACAATAAATAGGTAGCAGGCATTAAATCTTAAACGAGCTCATTTAGTGGATAAAAGTGTAAAGTTTCTCAGTCGGAACATTTATGTACTATTGTGAATAAAATATTGGCTCATGTGATTTTAAAGTCTTTTAGTTTTTATTTTATTTAATTTTTAAAAACGTCCCAACTTTTCCAGAACTTGGGTTGTATTATAATGTTCCATTGTTGTTGAACAAGTTTTTTTATAAACAAGAATTGTGGTACAAAAGATGTCAAAGTTTATACTGGTATTTCTAAAATGTCTTTTAGACATGTTCCAATGTTTTTATAAAAATAACTTTAGGAGATACCCAGGATACCCTTAACACTTCACTGTTCTGTCGTATAAAACAAAATAACTGTGAATCATAGAGCTGTAAGTCCACATGCCCGGAGGACAGGAGGATCTCCTCGCTACACTAGTACTAGGACGTTCCTCTGTGTGTAAAATTCTATTATTTGTGTCCTCTTCCAAAACTGTTCTTGAGAAATTTTGTTTATTGCCCCCCCCAAACTGGTAGACTAAATGTACACCCTTGCATACTTACTTCCAATTAACTAAATTTAAATTCGATTGGACAAGCAACCTTCCAACAGTGTTTATACTGACTATGAACACAGCAGGAGATTTGTCTGTCTGTCTACCAAGTTCAACTCCATTTTTAGCAACGTGCTCACTAAAAGTTACAGTTTTTAGTGTCATCACCATTATAGAAAGAAAATCTCATTAAAAAAAAAATATATAAATATCTCTCCATGACTGAAAACCGGGGTTACACATTTACCTACGATTGTTAAAGTAACTCTCTCAAAATTGCTCCAAAATTCTCCTCACAGAACATTTCACAATATTAACACTTTTTAATATGTTTATGTGAAGTGCTGATTTGAATAAATTTGCATAATAACAATTTGCACATTTTTTTTTTTGTTTAAATGATAATATGCCACAAAAGTACATATCACTTTCCACCCAATTTAGAACGGACTATTCAACAGCAAATAACTAGAAATATCTCTTTTAATTGCACTTTTTCCTTGTGGGATATTTGTCATTAAAAGCAGAATAAACAACACATCTAAACGAGCAGTTTACATTAGCATGTTGCATGAGGACAGTCTTTTTCTTTTAACTGGAGTTCAGCAGCTTTGTCGTTGATCGATTTGAAAGTCTTGGCATCGTACACCCACACGGTGTCGATTCCTTCTCCGGTCACTTGATCAGGAGTCCATGTGGGGAAGGGGAAACGACAGGCCACCACTCTGGCTGAGGACTGAAGCTCCGCCTGAAGTTTGGCTTCCAGCTGCGCCATCTGTGGGTCCGCAATCACAATTACGATCAGACTGTGATTATAATTCCAACTAGCCCTGTTTACATGCAGCTCGGATTTTAATTAAATTAAAAGTCTAATCTGAATTTAAAAACACCTCAATCGGAATAAAAAAGCCCACCCTGATTAAAATTTCAGTCTTGTTCAAAAAAAATGGAAAAAGGTTTTCACAAATTCCCATAGCCCCAACTTTCACCGGACTTATTCATAGGATTCTGCTCTTGGGAGGCAGGAGGGGATGGAGATCTATGGCTTGCAGTGAAGCACTACTACAGAATCTATGCACACATATTGCACAATGCATACTTAACCCCCCCCCACCTACCTACCAACCAACCATTCATATTTGTATCTAGATTTCGGCAACAGCGCATACTCACGCAATCACATGCTTAAGAGCAAAACAATGGCCACAGCTAGTAGAACTAGAATTGTCCACGCCACAAATGTATGTGCCAAAAAGTGTCAGCACATGTAAACACCAGTTCATGTAAACATTCAATCGGAATGATCTCAGTCAGAGTGACAAATAAGTGCGCATGTAAACGGGACTACTGGTCAGACTCAGCTCTCACTTACAGCAAGGCGAAAATAACTAAAGTGTTTCAATTTCCCTGTAAAATACAGAAAGATTCTTTCTTTCCAAAAGATACAAATTGCCCTGCTGTGTTGCCCTCCTAACCCACAAACAGAAGCACAGACAGAGTCGCAGATTACTGCTCCAGTTCATAAGTGTATCTCTGCTATATAACTGACGAATATCAGTACTAAAGCACTAGTGTGGTCTTACCATCTGTGGAACTCCAAATATCACAACATTAGAGTACTGGGAAAAGCTGACCTGCAACAGACAGACAGACACAGACATTAAAAACAATGGTAACATTTACAGTAATCATAATCATAAGCAGAACATTTTAGAATTGTGAGTCCAAAAAAATTACTTTTGTTTACTGTGTTTTCAATTTTACTCATTACTAAAATCAGTGTTTATGATTATAGATTATATCTTCATCAGAATAAAGAGTAATAAAGAAAAAAGGAAAAGTATGAAAGGAAAATAGAGGAAAATAAAGAGAAAAAACTAAAATAATAAAGAAAAAGTGAGACAGAAAGAAAGAAAAAATAGGGAAAGGCAAGGAAAAAAGTGTGATATAAGGAAAAAAGGAAGAAGATGAAATTAACAAAATAAGATGGAAAACAAGCAAAATTTAAGGAAAGAAAGAAAAAGAAAATGAAACATTTTGAAAAAGAAAATGAAAAACATTGAACATGACTAAAAAAGAAGGAAGAAAAAAGGACAAGAGAAAAGGGAAAGAGAGAGAAATTTAAAAAATAAAAAGAAATAAAAAGAAAGAAAAAAAGAAAGAAAGAAAGAAAAAAAAGAAAGGAAAAGAGAAGAAAAAAATAATGAAAGAAAAAAAAAAAGAAAAGAAAAAAGAAAAATACTGATAAAAAGGAGAATGATAACTGAATGAGAGAAAAAAAAAAAAAAAAAAAAACAACTAAAAAAGTAAGAAAGAAAAAAAAGAGAGAGAGAGAGAGAGAGAGACAGGAACTTTAACTTGGTTAAAACTCTCGCTCTTGTGTGCAGTGAGACAGACTCGGTGTGCTCTGGTGGTGTTCTTTGCTTTACCTTCCACAGATCTGAGATATGAAAGGAGGTGTGGCGGTGGAGCCCCTGCCTCCACGCATTGTACCGGGAGTAAAACACCAACCACGGATTCAGCTCCAAGCCAACCGACCTGAAACCCTCTCTGGCTGCAGCTATAACCTGAGACAGACACAAAGCGGGGGAATAATCAGCTTCGCTTCGATAAACTGGGAATAAATCAGCAGTTTCATAGTTGCTGTTACAACTGAAACTAGAAAAGAATTGGTGTGGGATGATGAGTTGCAGTCAGAAAAGAATTGGTGTGGAAACTAGAGTTGCTGTTAGAAAAGAATTGGTGGGGATATGAGTTGCTGTTACAGAAAGAATCACTTTTACATTTTTTTTATTTTTTTCACCGTTTAGAAACAGACGCCCTCCTATCCAGGCTAGCGCCGTTCCAGAGTCAACTTTTTTTTCAGGGGCAGAAAATAAGGACGCCTTCGGCTAGTATTTTTTGTATTTTTTTATTCCCTTTGGTATTTTTTTATCATGTGTTTGGAGCTTTTGCTGTGTTTGGAGCAGACCCCAACCCTCAACTGGGGAGCAAGACCCCAACTGCAGTGGGGTAGGGGCCTTGCTCAGGGACCCAGCAGTGGTAATTTGGTGGTGCTGGGAATCAAACCCTGATTTTTCAATTAGCAGTCCAACACAGTGCGCTACCACTTCCTGAGTTAAATGAGATAAACATAAGGGCGTTACTCAGGGGCCCAAGGTGGTGTCTTGGTGGTGATGGAAATCAAACCCCCACTTTTCTGGTAGCAGTCCGACACCTTAACCACTAAGCCACCAATTCCCCCTATTATATTCTATAAAAGGCTCATTCATCGTTTTATTTTTTCCTTTTTCACACTTCACAGCATTCTTTTCCATTTCTAAATGTTTACTTTTTGATCTCTAAATTATATCTGAATGGTGTAACGCTTTAACCAGAGGGGCCGGATATCGTGTCTAAAATTCCACACAGTGGTTCTTTATTGTCAACATCATCAATCCCACACATATGAGGCAGTTTGCAGTAACTGTGTTACTGAAACTCCTGGGTTCGAGCCCCACCACAAGTCAGCAAGTCAACCACTGTTGGGTCCTTGTGCAAAAATTAAATTGCTGGTCTTTTTGAAATTGATTTTATTGTTTAATAATTGTGTTGTTTTGTAAGAAACCCCTATTAGATGTGGGCCTCCAGGGTCATATATAGTATAATATATGAAATAGGTAGATAGATTCAACCACCCTATATACACATATATATGCACTTTTTTATACATTATTAACTATTGCTCTGGGTGCAAACTTGTGCAAATGTGAGCAACTTGAGCAAAAACTTTCTGTGACAATAAAGTCTACTCAAAAAGTACCTGTTAACTATGCTATAGTCTGATAGATGACTTAGTTCCTCAAACCCAGGTCTTTCTGGTCTTCCAACTCAGCACCTTAACCATTGAGCCGCCACTGCCTCACCTCATCAAACAACCCCATCTAACAACCCCATCTGATAGTGGGAAATATACTGTACATAATAAATAATCGAAAAGGTGTCCGTGGGGCCCAGGCGACCACCTGTATTACCTGTTGGATGGACCGGCACGCATCTCTAACCAAAATAAAGTGGTTACCAAAGATAAATGCAATTAACATGTAATAATAAGGAAATAATTGAGTACAGTAGCTTATACACAATATTAGAAAGTGTAATGTTGGCATGTGCTTCAGGTTTTTTTTAATGATCTTTAATAATTATTGATCTTAATAATGATCCCATTCTTGTTGATAAATTTCTCCACACAGTCAAGATTTCGAACAGCTACAAAAGGAAACTTGACTTACTATTCGTCCATCACCACTTCCAATGTCCACGAGGGTCCCGGATCTCGACTGTAAAACGCTGAGGACATTTTGAACCTGAGTGTTTGTTGCAGGGACAAACGGGAGACAGATTTTCCTCAAAGCCGGAGCAACGAAAGGTGCAGCTACAGCGTATAAAGCGACCAGAGAGCCTCCGAGTGCACAAGTGACAATAAACCCCACCCGTTTTTTTATTCTGCTGCTACTGGTTTCTCCATCAGCTGCCATCTTTTCAATCTCCATCCCTAAATCAGACATTGTACTTGACCTCTACTCCAGTCAGAGACTAACTTCCATGATGCACTATGTGGAATGTTATCTGGCTCCTAATGTAGAGCATCGCATTGGCAGATAAACGTCATGTGGGTTTAGCTAAATAAGTCACACTGCAATATATTAAACATGATCTATAGGAGTTTCTATATAGGTTTGTGACAAGCGGAAGTTTTCAAGCAAGGACCCTCTAATGTGTTTGGCTGAATGTCCTCCGATAAACTACAACAGGTCTTTGTTATTAGTTCCGGATCGATCAATTCGTTTAATGACGCTTATAGAACAAATTAACATTCTTGATATTTTACGTGTTGCGTTTTTATTTGTTTGTGCTCATTTGTACGTGTGTTTTTGTAGTGTTTGTGTCTGGGTTTTTTTTGTAAATGTTTATCTAAGAGAAGGTGAAATAAGAAGCAGTAACTCCTCTCGGCCACATGGTGGTATCAAATCCCAACATACTATAATTATTATTACATAATAAGGCTTTTAACTCAGATATAAAGAAAACATTAATAGTAAAAACTTGATCAATTTTAATTAATGACACGTAAAGACATGAACAGACATTTCCGTACTAACAAATACCAAATATGCTATTTACATTGACCCTAAAGGAAGCATGTTAATAAGTAAATAAATTACCACCTAAATTAAAAGCTATTTTTTATTAAATAAATAACTAAATAAATACAAATTAACAACATACAATAAATATAAAGCTCAGTGTATAATATTGCATTTAACCCATAATTCATTCATCTTCTATACCACAGGGTCACAGGCATCTGCTGGAGCCTATCCCAGCTGTCTCTGCAAGGGCGAAAGGCAGGAAGGGAACACAATAGACAGAAAAAAAACTATAATGTTTAATGCTATTAAGCGGATAATAAAAAAATAAGGCCGATAAATGTGATGGACAATGATAAATTACTGTATAACAAAATAGGTATAGGTATTAGTATTATTTTTAACTAGTAGTAAAAATAAGTCAAGTATGGAAAAGTTAGTTGTAGTGGTATTGGTTGTTTTATTTAAGTGTTTTTTAAAGTTATTAAACGCGTTAGTAGCAGTATTGGTAGTAGTAGTTATTAAAATGATTCATTATTTATTACTCACAGCATTCCAACCTGCATACGAATAATATTGATACTAATAATTCTGCAACATTTGTCCTGTTTCTGTCATGCTAATGTTGATTTTACCATGTTACCTTGCTGCACGTATTTACCCATAAAGTTAAAGTTCCACAAAGTTAAGTTTCTGGTTGGTTTTGTTGTTTTTCTTTTTCTTTTTCTTTTTTCATTTAATCAGCTTTTTTTAAACATAACCTTGACTTGTACCTTTGGAGCAAAGCAAAAATTTGGACGCAATCGTATGACCTGGGTATGAAATGAAGATCGTGTAACGAACTGTGTGTAGGTAGCAAAAACTATTTCTTTAAAGGTTCAGCCAAAATAATATGACAAAAAAATGAAAATTTGGAGTATTAACAAACACATAATTTTAATTGTGAAGAAAAAACATGAAGCACTAACACAAATATTAACTAGTATCATTTCAATGAACAACCACAATTAAAGAACCAAACAAATAATGAACTAGGTAAAGTTTATATTAGAGTTTAATAGTGGCATTAAATAAGGACAAAATATTAATATATTTTTTGAAAAGCTTCTAAACTTTTAATAGGCTTGGAAAAAAAGATATCTAGTCTTCCATACTAGTTGTGTCAACATTTCAAAGACAGTGAGTCAGAAATCATTACACATGAACTGAACACTCATGTCCACTGACACTTCTCCATGGCTGTTCCTCCAAGTCCTCATCCTCCAGCTCATCTTCTACCTCACATACCTCCGTATTCTCGAGCGAACGGCTGTGCTTCATCACCACGATACTTCTGGAGGGGATGCTGGTTGTCTCAGCGAGAACATCCAGGTTCAGGTCAGTGCGGCTGCCATTGGATGCTTGTGAGGTGCCACAATGGTGCGTGTTAACACACTTGGAGGAGGAGCGACGCAGCCCAGAGAAATCTTCAGCAGACGCTGTGCTCCTCAGAGCACACAGCTCGTAAAGCGGTGGTTCAAGAGGCTCAGGCAGCAGCGCAGGGTCAAATTCATCCAGTCTCACCAGGTACTTTCTGCGCGGTTGCTTGATCTGAAGGATAATTGATGCTGTGAACAGAATAAGCACCACACCGCTGGTCACCCCAATTATAGTCATGTTGGTGTGGTCCATGTTGTCCAAGATGGTGGTTTTTCTTTTCTCTGGGCAAGAAAAATCGATACATTATGGAGAAAAATGTTATATTGAAGAAGTGCTTAAAACCACTAATCAAATCCCTGTGATAAATTTACAATAGAAGTGATGGCGCTCTGTTGTTGAGTGTATATTGCTGAGTGGCCAGAAAACTAATAATGGGTGGAAAAATAAAATGTGTTTAAATGGTAGTGGTTTAAGACCACAGTGAGAATAAAAACAAAGCAGACTGCATTAAAGCATCAGCTAAAGATGATCTATAATCACAACTAGAAAACACAAAACCAGAGGCTTGGACTAAAGCTTAGTCTTTTTTAAAAATAAATGACATTTATTTAACTCCAAATGACTGACTTAAACGAGTGATCGATTGAATGACCCAAGCGTATACATTTGTGTATAAACAAAAACTTGTCTATAATCAACTGTCTCACTACCACTCACAGAACAGATCCTAAACAGTCTGATTTTAAAGCAGCGCACTCTACAGAGACTGCCCTCTTGGTGGTCACTAAAAAGCTACATGCTGCCAGATTCCTTATACTTGGCTTTCAGCTGCGTTTGACACGGTCAACCACACAATTTTCCTGTCCACCCTTAAGAGTCTTGGTATTTGTGGAACAGCATGGCAGTGGTTTGCTTCCTACTTGGATGGTCATGAATACCAGGTAACATGGATGATCCAAACATCTGCAGATGATCCAAAATCGCACATGCACAAGTTGTTTTCAACCTACTAAAATTTTCATTTACCAGTACTGCGTTCCAGTAGCTCCCAGTAGCTGCACCCAACATATTCAAAACCCTGATGCTCCCCCACGAAGCCAAAAACAGAGCAGCAACTTTCTACCTTAAAGCACTCATCATTCCTCGCATAGCACCAAGCTCTCTCTGATTCACAAGCACCGCGCGATTGGTCTTACTATCCCCTATTTATTTCAGAACAGCTGAATCTTCAAGACCCCCATCTTACTCAAATACCTAGCACCTAACATTTAAAAAAAAAATCTATGCTGCTCTTTTCAGCGGTTATTTGTGTATTGCTACATCTTGTTTTTGTATTGATCTGTTCAATGATGAGACTTAAAGCAATTTTGTATGTCGATCTGGGTAAGAGTGTCTGCTTAATGATGTAAATGTTTTTTTATTTATTAAAGCCAGTATTTATGTCCTTAAGCCTATACTTTAAAAAACATTGTTTTTTACAGTTTGTACAATATATTTTTAATCAATATTGGTGAAAGTTTGCTATAAAGCTTTAGCAATGTTTACGGGTTTTAAATAAAAGCCACAAATAAATGAATTAAAAAAAAATTTAAATAACAGATAAAATCAGGTATGTAAGCATGTATCTGTAATTGAAATAAAAAAAGAGAACTCACACACTAACTGTAATGCATTACATTACATATTATTACTATATTATTATTATATTATTACTATCATGACTACTAGATAACCTAAATACATAGAATACCTTTGCAGCCGTTTTCATCCCAGGGATAGACACAGTTCTGAATCCCATTGCACACCAAAGTGTGGTTAATACACATGTTGCTGTGGCAGAAGAACGTAGCCGCCTCACATGGCGCTGTGAAACACACAGGAGGGGATTGTTGTCTTTTGTCATGGCTATATGCTATATGTCTATGTCCTTGTACTAAAAGTAAAAAGTGCTTTTATTTAAGCTAAGAAAAAATCGCAAAGCCCGGCTCACGTTCTCGGAAGGTGGTGAAAAGGATACGGAAGCGACTTTTGCGGCTGCCCTCGTCAGCCCACATGCGGATGACACCTACAGACGTGAGCAGCATGACATCGTTAGCCACCGTGCTGCAAAACTTATTCTTCATGTGCTCGACTGAGCTGCTCCCATCATACACCGCCACAAAGTTGCGCTTGCACTCGTTCGAGTTCTGCATCTCATACTCCAGGAAGCGCAGATAGATCTGCAAGACATATACACAAATATACTAATGCTTCAAACTAGTTATTCAGTCATCTAGCATACACAGAGTCACAGGGAGCCTGGAAATGCACAAGGTGGGGGACACTCTGGATACAACTTAAAAGGCGAACATAATACAACACAACTTAAAAGGCAAACATAATACAAACAATTTAGAGATGCCAATCAGCCTGGAGAGACTGGAGAGAAAACTGGAATACGTGGAATAGAAAACAGCACAGGGAGGCAGAGGTGGGTAGTACCAGATAACATTTACTTTGTGACATTTACCTAAGTAATTTTTTTGGCAACTCTTTTAGAGTATATTTAAAAATTATTCTAACTAATTTTTAGTGAAAGACGTAAAAAGTTAAAAACTATAGGAGACACCTTTTAGTGATGACACTGCCGTGGATTACGCCATTTAATTTCACACGCTGGCTGCTCAGATGTGGCGCTCAAAGTCCTGTTCAAAGATGGGTCAAACCCGCGCCTACAGGCTGAACCTACTTGCCTTGATGATACTGGAACATTTTTAAAGAATGTGGCCATGCGCTGTGCATTTAGGCAATCTGCTTCATAATAGCTCCCTTTGACACTCAGGGAATTAAGGCACAACCTCTGTGAGCTACTGCCACCACCGGTCAGAGAAATCAGAACCCATGCAGTTGTGGTTCATTAAACTGTCACCTCAAGAACAGCAGTGCAGAATGCAATCTTGTCTGTGCTTCTACTGCGGGGGCTCAAATCATTTTAGTGCCACCTGTCCCATGAAATCATCTCGTCATCAGGACACAGTTAGTTACCCTGTTTCCTCTGCTATGTGTGTTCCTGTGCCTAGTACATCCTCATTGACTTTGTGCCTCATGACAAACCTCATTGGCATCAAAGTTGTTAAGAAATTTTATCTTTGAAATCTCCCATGCACTCCTCCTCTCCGGATTTCAGCTGTTAATGGACGGCCCATTAGTCCAGGCATACCACGCATCACTGTCCCTCTCACACTACGGTTGGGGGCTTGTCATCAGGAAAACCTGCCGTCTGGTTTCTCTCCACGGTCTGCCCTTGGCCATGGAAACCGCTACCAATCTCTTCAACCATGTGTTCCGGAACCATAACATCCTAAAGGACATCGGATCTGAGGCCACAATTCACATCTCGAATATAGGCGTACTTCTTAAATGCCTTAATGTTAATGTCAGCCTAACCTCCGGGTACCTGCCACAATCCAACAGACAGGCTGAAAGGCTAAATCAAAAACTGGGCGGTACCTGAGGTCCTACTGTGCTAGAGAACAGACCAGGTGGAACAAATTTATTTCCCGGGGCTGAGAACGCCCAGAATTCTCTTACTCCTCTTCTACCGGGCTCACCCCTTTCCAATGCATCCTAGGTTATCACCCCCTATGTTTTCATGGTCGGAGGAACCTTCAAATGTGCCAGTGGTGGAGGACTGGATGCAACATAGTTCTCAGGATTGGGAAACGTCACAATTCCACTCTCCCACCAACAGAGGGCACCGTCACCAGAGTATTAGCCCCCATGTTGTACCTCCAGTGTCACTTCCGGTTTAGTGGACTACTTAAGATAGCTGCTTGCTGTACTCTTTGTGGAGTATTGTTCTTTAATAAGACTTACCTAGCATTTACTCTGTCTTATTAATTTCCCGGTTTTTGAACTCTGCTCGACTATGGATTTTGATTCTGTGTCTCGCATTTTGTTTGCTCATTGGATATATGACTACTGTGTCTCTACTTCTGCCTGCTTCTTGACCAGGTCTTTGAACTGCCCCTGGTTGTTTAATGAAGCTGCTTTCTACGACATGGATTCTCCTCCGTCTGCGTCCTCACATACACATACTGGAAATAGTGCAACCAAGAGAAACACTATGAAATGAAAAGTACAGACTGTCAGAAATAAATTAATACAATTTCATGAAACAAATATTAAAATTTGGGTTGTAGGTCAGCTTCTGATAGTGTTTAGGCCAGCAGTGTTTAATCCTGAAAGTCTGTAAGTATTATTTTTTTTTTTTTTAATTACCTTTGATCCAGGTGGTGCCCGAATAAACCACTTGCAGTCCACGGCCTCTGTTTGCAGAGACTCACTCTCTTTCTCCACCATTGCAGACTCGACGATGCCCTCGGATCCGCTCATCTCAAACTCACACGCTGTTATACAACATATATCACCTTTCATTCACTGATGTGTGCTGTGCATGTAGTGCTGACCAATAAATCCTAAACTTACATGCTAGTGTCAAAGGAGTTTCCACATCTCTAAACTCAGGATCTGGAAACACAGCAGTGGGTTAGAGTAATAAAACATGTAGAAATAAAAGAAAGGGGTAAATAAGATTACACTTATAATTCAATTACAATATAAATCTTGAACTTTTTTCCCCTATATTTCTCATGTTCTGTAAAGCTGCTTTGAGACAATGCCTGTTTGTTAAAACACGTTACACAACAAAATTAAATTGATCTAAATTCTATCAGGGCCATCCCATGCCTTTAGGGGGCCCTAAACAGAATTTTATTTGAGGGCCCCTCTGTGCCGTCAGTATGACTAATTATTGTCAATCCTTGATTACTTACACAATCCAACACACTCATTATCAATTTTATTTGTTGTAGCTATTGTATTGCTTACATAATATAAAAGACTTCAGATTTTAAGACTTTAGTTGTGAAATAAAAATACAGCTGTGCCAATATCATACTCTTCTTCATTCCTCACCTACTTTTACATTTATGATAACGGTTACATGTAGGATTAGAGAAGAAGAAAATAGGTCCTGTTGCCTCTTAAGCCTTGGTTTTAATCCTCCTATTTTAATGCTATCAGAAACAGAGTTTCGGAGTGATATAAGATTTAAATATCTGTCCTTTTTAAGTGTCTTATTTATATCAGATATTTTTATCTAGTTCTTTGAAAAGTTTTATGTTCATATGATTTAAATTATATATGCAAATACGAAACAGTGTTTAAAATCATCCAGGTGTTGGAACTAATCCTCCGGCAGTTTTTCATCTTCACTGCATCCTAACACAGATTATTCAGATTGCTGCACTGGGGTGATTATTATAGTCACTGAAAACCTCTGTGGAGCTTTACACTATGTTTATTTTTAAAGCCTTCTGCATAAGTAAATATATTAATGAATTAAAACTAAAAAAGATATTTATGAAAATCAGTGATTCTTAGAGAAGATCATCCAATAAACAATTTTAACAATACTGTTTTTAATATTTATGCCTTTTTAAGTAGATTTTTCAACATTGGATTGACAGATATGTGGTTGGTCTGAGCATTTCTTGCAGGACCATTATTACGGCTCTGCATTACAAGATAAATGAGTCAACAACGCTTGCAGATAAAGTAAATTCATATACATGACAGCATTGTTTTGCTCAACTAGAGGTAATAAGCCACATTTTCAAGTAAGCCTTTTTTTTATATTTCTTTTTAATTGATTAGAATTATTTTTATGTTCTTTATTTTATTTTTTTAATTTCATTTTAATTTCTTTCAATTTTAGACTCCTCTATTTCTATTGATGTAAAATGTTGTTATGTGTTTTTGCAAGGGGAGAATCTCATACTAATATTATTCTAGATACTAACAGTGTTAACAAGATCATCATTCAACCCATTTTCATTTACATCATTCTGTTTTACAGAGCAGCTAAAGAAATATATTGCTATTTAAAACAGATCCAACAGTCGTTTTATTACACTTAGAGCGAATAAAGACTGTATTTCAAGCCTCTTCTAAGCTGTTGGATAGCAGTGTTAATGTCAATGTCAGAACAGCAGAGTCACTGACTGCCTTTAAGAGACGATTGAGATCCCACCTCTTTCTTAAATACCCACTTGACATTTTAACAAAAAAAAGGATCTATGCTGCTCTTTTCAACAGTTTTTGTGGGTTGTTACACTTTGATTAGTGATTTATTGGGGGCAGGGTGGCTCAAATGGTTAAGGTGCTGACCCCTAACCCCCCCGAAACCCAGGGGCGCCCACCCGCATCATGTTGGGGGGTCCTTGAGCCCTGACCCTGCACTCGCAGCTGACCCCCCCCCAACTTACTAAGATGGGATATGCGAAAAATGCATTTCATTGGCTCTGTACATGTACCTTGTCACAATGAATTGAATATACTTATACTTATTGTACCATTATTGAGCTGTTCATTGATGTGACTCAAAGCACTTTTTTATGTTGCTCTGGACAAGGGAGTCTGCTAAATGCTGTAAATGTTAAACACTCAGGTGAGACACATAGTCTATTTTTTGGCATTTTTTTGCCTTTATTATTAATAGAACAGAGGAATGAAATGGGGAAAAAGATAGAGGTGGGACTTAGCATGGACCTAGCATGCTAGATATTTGATGAAGAGGATTGTATATGTCAAAGGAACAGGTTTGTGTTCTTCTAGATATTGTAGTAGAAAAACAAAACATCTAGTGAAGTACCACTTTCTAGATCCTCATCCTCATTATCCTCATTATTACTTTCCTGTGATGATAGAAACCACAGGATTATTAGAGTCGGGTTCTTTAATAGGGCCTGTGTATATAAGGTACCTTTGTATGTCTGTGGCTCAGATCCAAACTCTTCTCTTACCTTCTGTGAAATTGTATCTTGCAGAAAACCCAATGGCCTCAAGTTCACTGTCCGCAACAAACTTGATCCAAAGGTATCTCCCACTGGACCTCACATACATTGGGCTCTGCTGCCCACAGTAGCGACCGATGATGGGCGATGAGCTGAACGGGCCATCTCGAACTTCGATGTGGTCAAATTTGCACTCCCAAGAAGGCTCTATAGCATACTGTTCATCAAAGTATACGTCGATGCATTGTCTTGGAGACGCTACAAATATATAGAAATAATTAATGATATGCAGTGTTTTCAGTCACAAGATCATTGGTGGATTTTACACACTGACCTTCTATTATGTATGTGCATTCTCGATCAGGAGGATATTTCTCCGGAAAATTAGGGGAAGTAAAGGAGCCTCCATCAGGATTTTTAAACCAAGCACCACACAGACCCTCTGGGGTCACCCCTGAGTTATTTTTCACTAGAAATAATAAGTATTTTCTAAAGATTAAAAGATTTCATGAATAAACAGTAAAAGTGAAAGGAATAAATCAATATTGATATTCATTACCTGTTGCTTTCTTTAAAGCTTTTTGCTCTCCTGAAAACCCAAGATGTAGAAAAGCTGCAAAAACTGAGCAAAGCAGGAATTATTTCATTTTTTACATCTTTCACTTTATTTTTTAATACGTACATTATCATTTGATTAGTTTCAACTTTATTGTCATTGTGCAAAGAACAGGGGCAGAGTAACGTTGTCCCTTCGCCTAACTGTTGGTTATATTTAGAACATTATTTTTGGCTGCAGCTACTGTTTATAAAAAGTCAGGGATGGGGTTATGGGAACATGTGTAGATCTGATAAGCTACCTTTAACAATCAGATCACCCACTGAAACCACACTTAATCATGTAGTTAGGTTGTTAAAAGCATATTTTAAATATGTTAATGATTGTTAAAACGATTGATAAATATAATGATAAATATAATGTAACCTCCAAATTCAATTTAAGATTTCTCAGTCAAGCTATCATTAACTAGCAAAATATCTAAATATTATAACATTCCAGGATTTCAAGTTTACGTTTAGGAGCTTTATTGTTATTTCAACCATATATAGCAGATGCAGTACACAGTAAAAGAAGACAATGTTTCTCCAGGACCCTATGGTGCTACACAAAACAACAAAGAATTACACTAAACAACAAAGAGCCACTTGACAGAGGACCAACACAGAGCTAAAGACTAAAAATACAAATATTTAAGTTATGCTAACTTGAATAAAGTTACACAAAGAAAACATAGCTTACAAAAAATTCTACCGCAAAAAATTTAGACCCAGCTGGCTAAGACCCTGAGGTACAGAGTCAATGTAATACAGCCTGCATCTAGTCAGAATTGCAAATAGTAATGTATATATCAAAATGGACTAAGACCCATAGAGGGCCCCCCCCCACACACACACACAAATAAAATTTAGTTTAGAGCCCTTTATGGCTTGGGCCGGCCCTGGATTTTACTTATACACAACAAGACACCAACAACTTTTCTGCAATTCCTGCTTTTCCAAACAAATATTCCAATTAAACAACTGAAGAGTTTATTCCACCATGCATGTGGTCTTGCAATGCCTCAAAAAAGCCTTTACATGCACTTATATACATTTATGTATGTTTCTATCAGAAATAAATTGTAGCCAGTTTAAATCCACATCAACTCACCAATCAGCAGTGTTATTTGAATCATTCTTTACAACCAGAAGCACAAACCTAAAGTCCTTTTCTCTATATATCCATCGGTTTATTAAATCCTAAATCGAAGAGCACTCTCACACTCTGTCTGCAGTTTGCCTGCCTAATCCTCATCTCTATCAGAGGGGATTAAGTGCTTCATCACATTCGACAGCATTTAGAAAAAAAGACCTACAGTTATTTTACAGTATTAATGTTTTTTAGACATAAAACATTTATTTATACATTTCGTTTGAAAAAAGAGGACCAAATTAGATTTTTAATAAAACTATAATTATTTAAGAAGCTCAGAATGATTTATGCTTTATGATTAAGTAAATATAAAAATATCTGACGACTGACAACGTTACTAACTTACAGTTAATAATATAATAATAATAATGATAATAGTAATACTTCTCCTCCTCCTACTAATACTACTCCTCCTACTCCTCCTCCTACTACTATTACTACTACTAATAATAATGGATAATAATCATAATAATAATAATAATTGTTACTCTTTTTATTACATAATGCTTTGTATTATTTCTTTGTTTATCTTATAGGCATCAGGGTGGCTTAGTGGTTAGCAGGTGCGAGTCCCCTGCAGAGGCCTTTCTGTGTGGAGTTTGCATGAAGTTAGAGCAGTTGGACGAAGCTCCTTCTGTTTCCATTTATATATAGAAAGCTGAATAAATTAACTGATTAGAATGTATTGTGACATGCTCCCATTAGGCAGCTTATTAAGTACACCAGTACAAGTTATCATGCAGATACAGGTTTATAAAATGATCAAAACAAACTAGCCGCCATATGGTTGGATGGCTGACATTGCTAACCTTTACACCAGGTTAAATTAGGTAATAGCCAGTGTTATTATCAAAAACAGACAAAAGGTTTGCAGGGCTGTTTTCACAGAAAAATAAGGAGTGTGTTTTAATAGGAGTCTTTTTTTCTGTCCTACAATCGTTTTTTTTTTTTTAAATTAAATATATTATTTGTGGTTAATTTTTTTTATACGACACAATACACTTTGTTTATTTGAACTGATGACGTATGACCGCTAGATGGCGCGCTTCCTCTTTCCGCCACTGAGGCACGGATCAGAGAAGAACACAGCACACTGCGGGTTGTCACTACATGAAGGTAACGCACCTCATTGCGGTATTATTTTAATTTTATAACTTTTATTCATGCCGTTTAAACTATTTAATGATTATTGTATGTTTTTCCTTTCATACATTAAATTTTTGGGGGTTATATGCAATTATATGAATTTGTAAGTATCGTTAGCCCCAATTGCGTTAAACGAGGCCTTCAACAAAAAGAACCGCGTATCTCGACTAGCATTAGCGGCAAAGGCTAACCAGCTAGTCAGTTAGCAAATTGCTTGGCTGGCTTAAATGTGGGCAAATTCTAGGGTTTTTGTTTAATAGCTATCGTTACATTTAAATTAAAACAGTCATTAAGGTAGAATTAAAACGGGTAAAAGAAGTAACGGTTGGTAGCCTCGAGAACGACTCCGCGGCCACGCTTACTCAGGTGCTAGTAGCACTAGCATGCTAATGGGCTACTCGTGTTCAATGGTTAAAAAAAAAATAAGCTAAGCGTGTTACTGCTGCGGTCTGTGGTAGTAAAGTAACGGTTAAAGGGTGTCTTCCCGGTCACATTTTAACTGAAAACGAATGCATATGTATTTATTTGTAAATAGCTGCAATAATGTGATTATGTGCGGCGCCGTCAGCGGCTATTTACGTTGCTTGACTAGCTAACGTTACAGCGAGGCTAACACTAGCCGCTTAGCTAAATGCTGTTTTTTTGGCTCATCCTGTTGTTTACACAGCTTCAGTATGAACTGTTTTTATTAATGAAGAGACTGTGGGCTATGTCTTAAACGCTGTTGCCTCGATATTATTATATACCCGCTACCAGCAGGGGGCGCTTGTAATGACGGCGCGGTTAGTTTACCTCCTAAACCGACTGCCTTGGAAAGGTAAAGGTAAAGAATGAAATGAGCAAAGTGATTAATCGGGTTAAGGAAGATTGGATAAATAATCTGGTCGCAAACGCAATATTTACTTCCTGTTAACGAGTTAATCCAAATATCTTGAGTGCACATCCGGGTGTAGTGATGGACATTTCCCAGAAATATTACAGTCGAATATTTGAGCTCATGGAAAACCTTTAAGTATTTGGTCATTTAAATAAAGACCGGTCATTTATTTTCAGTCAAATGTATTTGTTATTTTTGAATGACCTAAACCCCCATTTCCTCAGTTATATAAAAGAGAGGTAACATCTGTCCAATGCTGAAAATGTAAATAAGCTTATACATAAGCAGCTTATACGTTACGTTACAGCTTGTGTTTTGTAAGTAAAATCATTAATGGATGTGTTACAAAGCAAAACGTAAGGCAGAGCAAACAAAAAAGCTGTTAAAGCCTGATGTAATTATTGTACAGAAGATGTATATGGCTTTTAAAGAGCTGTTCTGACTGTTTTGGTTTTCTATAAGGGAATGTCATAAGATGGTTTAAGAAACTTTAATAAATCCCTCCTTGATCCAGAACTAAAAGGAAAATTATACATTTGTTTCTGGTCTGTTTGCCATTCATACCTGCATTTTTGACAGCAAACCTAAAGATACAGAACCTTAAGGCGTAGTGATGCGTTCACAACCTGATTGCCCGGCTTTTGTGTCGTGTCATGACTGAATTTCCATCCGAAAAGATGCAGTGTACTGGATTACCCGTGCTTATCGTGTGGATGTGTGTATACATGTGCATACATCCTCACGTGTATACATTTTACTAGCTGCGAACTCGCAAATACCTCCTAAAATACAGCACCAGGATTTTTCGACTAATAGGCAACATAAATCCTTTGATGAGACGAATCAGGTAGTCGTGCTCGATCATTTCGTCCTTTTAAATTCATGATTAGAATTGCGTTTAGGTAAAATTCTACTAACTAAGCAATTGTACCAGAGTTTGTTTTAAATGAACCAAACATGACAAGTGTGAACACACCCAGTTCATCTGCAGGTGCCTCGGGCGTTGCTCTCTATATTAGCGATCACTATTAGCTCTCTAGGAACACTTTACAGCTTGTTGACGATCTTGTGTCGAAGCGTGCGCACAGATATCCCGACTAACATCTGCGTGCACAATATTCTACTGTCCACATCGACCTAAAACTTTGACCATTCATTATAATATGAAGAATTGAATTGCCCTGGTCCTGATCACCTCCTGGAACGTCAGTGACACTAGACTGGTGCTAACTAAAAAAACAGCATAGTAGCGCAACCACAGGTCTATCATTAGGGGATCTCCCTCCCTCTTCTAAACCGTGATGGAAACTGCATGTTCCTGCTGTCTGTTAGAGAATTCCACCAGGTTTTAATTAAGATCGCCTCGTTCAGTGTGTCGTGGTAAATCTCAGCAGACTGCTGATCTCGAGCAGTGGAAAGTTAGCCTTAGCTAGAAATGCACATATCAGCTTCAACAGGTAAAACGCCTCCCTGTCAGAAGGTAAAGAAATCTAGCAGACAAAGAGAACGACTACCACAAGGTTTCTGTGTAAGAATGAAGGGCTTTCCTCTGGGGCCCATCAGTGACGGCTCTGTGGTCTTATAATCCTTCAGTTAGCCGTTCAACACTTTACCCGCAGAGCCACTGCTTACCACTTATTTAGATAATTTATTGTATGAAGCATTTGAATTGTTTTAAGTTGTGTTTGTTGTCTCTTAATGCGTTCCAGAAGCTTTTGATCGCTGAGTAATTGTGAGCGAGCGCCGTGCCGAACGCTTCTCCACTGTTATCTTAACCCTGGTCGCCTCAGTTAACCAGAGCCTCGTAGGTAAGTATGCATATTTAAAAGGATTCTGTTACCTCTAATTTATTTGGTTCCTTGCTTTATTCAGCAGTGAATTTTAGACACTGAACTGCCTGCAGACTGCACATTTATGATTTTTTAAAAGAAATGCGGGAACCACATGTAAAACTACTTTTTGCTTTGTATGCACGCCTAACCAACTGGGAGAAAACACTTTGAGGATAAAGATGGGATAAAAGTGTAGAAAGTGAAAGATGTGTAGTTGCCTCACACTAAATTTACTTAAGTCAATTTTGATTGGAAGTGGTAGCACAGTGGTTGACCCCACCGTCCTGCCACCACCGGGCCCCTGAGCAAGGCTCTTAGCTCCCAGGTAATTAAAAAAAAAATTATATGCAAGTCGATCTGTATATGTGCATCTGCTAAAATGCTGTGTACACTTGAGTGTGGTTTCAGAGCTGATGGACAATAAGTAGGTCCTGGCTCTGGCTGGTGTGCAGTAGCCACAGGTGAATCTAACAAATAATTAGGTGACCTTAAGGTCATTTTGCTTTAAAAGCTAACCATTGTCAAATATACATATAAGTAAAACATATATTTAATATTAAAGCTTGAAAATAAGTCTCTAGCATTGTATAGTTACCCGGTCTGAATGTAAGGACAGACTGTATCTGGGCCCACGGGCTGTAGTTTGGACCTATTGCTAGGATAATGAAGTAGGCGCATAGTGTAGAGTATGTTATTAAAGACTATGATTAATGCTTATACATATTTGTTCCTTCGTCTGTTTGCTGGTTTCTTCAGTGAGGCAGATCTCTGACGATGGAGAATGGTCAAGGCACAGGCTCCAAACTGGCCCTGCCGCCCCTTACTCCCGAGCAGCAGGAGGCACTGCAGAGGGTATTGTTAAATCATTTTTTTGTATATATTATGTAAAAGTGAGTCTTTAGCCGATCATTTTGATAGTCAGGTCATTAGCAGCTGTTAAAATGATTGATCAAATAAAAGCAAGAAAATCAAGAACGTAAATGTCTTTTTTAGCAGAGCTGCAGTTTTCACTGATTAATTAGTAGGATTTGCTACCTAATTATGTAGCTTTTGTAATTAAGTAAAATAGTTATATAATACATATTCTAGAAAATAAAACATACTAACTGATTTTACTGCATTTACTAATGAGCATTAACACCATTTTGCTTCACACTAATTTATAGCAAAAAAAAAAATTTAAGTTATAATTCTAACTAAGTAACATTTACTCGGACATCCGAGAGGTGATACAAGCTCCAAAATAAGACACAGTTTACATCGATACATGTGTGTCCCCCTCTCTTGGTCAGATGGCACTCTTTCCTCTTGCTCGTTGTCTCCCTTTTGTTCATGATTTTTGTAATATTGTATCTAATTTGTGATTGTCAGTAAGCCACTATAAATATGCAGGACAGTCCCGGAACTTCAAGGAGAGTTGGAATGTCTGCTGACTTTTTTTTTTTATTTTAATTTATTTAATACTGTTAAAAAGCTTTAAAGCTGGCTGTCCTTTTACTTTGCAGGCGAAGAAATATGCTATGGAGCAGAGCATTAAGAGCGTCCTGGTGAAGCAAACCATAGCTCACCAACAGCAACAGCTTACGAACCTGCAGGTGAGCACAGAGCAAGATTCACTCCGGTACAGTCTGTGTGTTCCACACTGCCATTCAGTAACGTACAACGATCAGCGTCCACTAACACGTCTGCTAGGGGCATTGAACACTTAAGTGGTCTGTTTTTATCTCCAGCACATCCTGCTCTTTTACAGCAGCGAACCTAGACGAAATTATGTTCAGTTAATACTCAAAAACTTATTTATTACGGTTTCTAATGATTCAATAAGTAGATGGAGGAAAACAGATTTTTTTTATTCTTTTAAAAAAAAATTTTAAAACTCAATTTTTAAAAACAAAACAAATTATTCATGGATATTTTGGGATTTCTTCCGTTGTGCCTGCTTAATTTGACTGCTATAAAGAAAACTGTAATTCACATCTGATTATGAACTCACTAGCCACTTTAATAGGAGACATGCTTGTTGTAGTTTTCCACTCAGCCAATCATATGGTAGCAGGAAATGTTTTTAAGCTGGTTATCATAACCCTTGCTAACAGGACTGAGACCTGGGTGGGTTTGGCTTGTTGGACATTCTACAGTGCCTTTTTCTATAGCAAGTCAATAAACAGTGGTTAGTTTGTGTGACTGTTGCCTGCCTGTCAGCTTGAATTAGTTTCTTTAGCTGTAGCTCACTGTATGTCTTGTGTTTTCTCATATGGCTGGTTCACCAGGGCCGCCACTCATTCCGAAACGACTTGCACTGGCAGGGAGCAGAACCCGCTGTGTCACCAACATGTGACCTGAATTGCTTGCTCTGTATTTTAATCCCTGTATAAATTTTTAAATTGTTTAAACTTAAGTCGCTGCGGTTGCCATTCCCTTGCTAACCCCTTACAAACATGCTTTTTTCTTGCGCTAGATAGACTAGGATTTAACTCGTCTACCTGATTGTGGGGAGAGCATTGGTCTCCTCTGTCGACTACTTAATAACCGACTTACTTAAATATTTTTATTGTTTTATCAGTCGTTGTAACTCTGTGGGCTTTTAAAAACGGCGCCTGTTAAGTTGCGATCTGGGGCAGAAGCGTCGCCCACCGATGTCATTGGTTCCCACTTAAGACTAGCATGGTACAGTGGAAAAGCAGTAACATGAACTTAAAGGGAAAAATCGCTTTAGACCAGCCATTGTAGTAATTCTCAAACTAGCCCCTATGGCACACCACAACTTGAGACATGAAGCTTAAATTTCTCCCTTTTTGATATTGGATTTAAATCACTAGACCTGTATCCGCATTCTGCTGCTGCTTCTGCATGATTGGCTAATTAAATAGTTGCATAAATAAGGGTGTGTGTTCCTATTAAAGTAGCCAGTGAGTGTATATATCCTAACCCTATTTTAATTGATCTCTTCAACAATTATTTCAGTTTGAATGATTTATTTTGCTTATATGTTAAGGTGTCACTTAAAACCTGAAGTCAGTTACTGTTGCTGGTGTGGTTCAGTTGTTGCTTATTTGTAATAACACAATATGAAGGGATAGGTGACGCTGTAAACAAAGCAGGAACCGGTTCAGTTACAGATTAGACTGCAACACTTTTCTTCTGTCTGGAATCTGATATGTCTTGCAAAAGAAATAAACCCATATCTAACCTACTTTTCAGCCCTTTTCCATTTTACTGTGTTTCAGATGGCAGCAGTGACTATGGGCTTTGGAGATCCTCTCTCACCCTTTCAATCGGTCAATAGAATATTAAACTATTTTTCTCTCTGCGTATATTTGCTACTATGATATTTGGTGACACACCAGACCAGATATACAAAAGCTGATGACCAGACATTTGTCTCAGCATATTTCAAAAGTAGACATGGCTTTTTTTTGTGCGGTGAATGATGTGCATGTGGTTGGTCACTCATTTCATCACAGGTTGCCAGGTATCACATGGCTTTCACAACGTCCGATTATGCACTAATGCAGGCTGTATTTGAAGTTAGGTGTGTATGTGAGAGAAGGATTTAGGCAGGGATATTTTACTAGTCCAATAAACATCAACCTTTAAAACACACCATCCACTCGTACTACGCTCATAGATCAGTGATCAGTACCACATACAGGCTTCATGTGCATTTGTAAGAGTGAGTGTGAGTGTGTCTGTTTGCTGGGGTTGCCGAGAATCCATGTCTCCTTTGTAAATATGCTGTGCACTATCACAGTGGTGGGATGTGTAAGAAGGCTAGCCTTAAAACCCAGCAGTCAAAGAAAGAATTCTCATGGGTTTATTTAGGTAGGGAAACATTCCTTTTAGCGTTTGTAATTAAAGGAGGAAAAAACCCCTGTGTACATTAATTATTAGGTTATGTGGTTTGTGCAGATTCGCCCTTCCTCTCGGAGAATTCCAGCGTAAGTCCAAAAGCCGCCAAAGGAGGCACCTCAGGTTTCAGCTGATAATTGTGGTTTTGATGGTATGGTTTTGTTGTAATTGTCTTGTTGGAAACATTGCACTTCAGGTTAGTCATAACTGTACATGTTTTGAAATGTGTGCTGTGCAGGCTCAAAGTAAAACCCCTGAGCTCACTGTTAAACAGAAGGGCTTCTCTGCAGCTACTCTAACTCCCTGGCATTTATGCTTAAGTTGTAAGTTCATACACATAAGCATATGAAACCCAAAGAGGACTAGCTTTAGGCATTTGTTTGAAATTCTAGTCAAGTTTTTTTTTTTTCTTTCTTTTTCTGTTTTGTGTGTTTTGTGCTGTCTGGTTTTGTCAGACATTTTTCAGCAGCCAGCGTTCTCTCTTTGTCTCTGTCTCTATTCTACATAACACCAGGTGGCAGCACAGAGGCAGCGAGCTCTCGCCATCATGTGCCGCGTCTATGTGGGTTCCATCTATTACGAGCTTGGCGAGGACACCATCCGGCAGGCTTTCGCACCATTCGGCCCAATCAAGAGTATCGACATGTCCTGGGACTCGGTCACCATGAAGCACAAGGTACAGTGGCACCACCTTTATTCTGGAATACACATAACAGGTCTTTAACAATTTATCCCTATGGTAATTTTGGCCTTGTATACCTGATGCATTGCATAGTGAAATGAAACAACATTCCTCCAGAAGTAAGGTGCTACATAAACCTACACAAAACTAAGACCAAT
This sequence comes from Bagarius yarrelli, assembly GCA_005784505.1. Classification (NCBI taxonomy): domain Eukaryota; kingdom Metazoa; phylum Chordata; class Actinopteri; order Siluriformes; family Sisoridae; genus Bagarius; species Bagarius yarrelli. Next base: position 2,890,203 of record VCAZ01000021.1, read on the forward strand.
ACCGCTGTTCCACCAGAGCTGGTGCTGGGGCCAAGTTTCGCACTTGTTAGAATGCGGCTTGGTTTTGTACTGGCGGAAAGTACAGCTCTCCACGCCACTAACATGTCATCAGAATCACTTTTCTTGTGCAATCTGCCGCTTTTGCCCACTTATCGGTGTTGATCCTTTTTTTTTTTCCGATTATCACTTAGTCGACTGATCGGTTAAACCCAGCAGCTGCCATAATTTTTATGTACACGCATTTATTCTCGTGCTACTTAGTCATTTGTGTTTAATGTCCCCATGTCCACCTGATGCTGAAATTATTGGCCATTTTTACAGACCATTGCTGAACTGTTTTATTACTGTTAATTTACTTGAACTCTGATGACTTTTTGAAATGGCACATTTCCACTGTAGTGGAAGCTCCATCCAGTGACATCATAGATCCTGTTCTAGTTGGGCTCAGCCCCTGTGGAAAAGCGGTATGAAAGGGAGTAAACACTATACAGTCGTTAAACCTGTATTAAATCGGTCTTTACCAGGGCTTTGCCTTCGTGGAGTATGAGGTGCCTGAGGCTGCTCAGCTGGCTCTGGAGCAGATGAATTCTGTCGTGCTGGGTGGAAGAAACATTAAGGTGGGTTCAAAACCCAAGCCAGTAATATATTTCATATTTCAGCGCAATTTGTTGTCAAACTTTAGTCTGTTTTGTAGCTGGAATGTGGACTGATCTCACGTATTTTTGTGCGTTGCTTTATACTGGTCTTAAATGGACTGCTGGATTTAACAGTGCCCTCTTTGCCACTTTATTAAAACGGTGTTTGTGAAACAAGCTGGAAACCTAAAACCAAATGTTACCAGCAATGGGTGATTAATTGTAATTACTGTTTTTTTTAATTTATATGCACTTATTAAACCCCCCAAAAAATTAACATCAAGCTTTTAACCCGCACCTTAAAATGATACGGTTCATCACAGCATACTGATTATTAGTGATGTGATCTGCGCTGCTGTGTCCACATGTTGGCAGCTGTATGAAATTTCATTCTCATCACTTTTTAGTGCTGTTAATGTGCTTAACTCCTTTTTAAAGTAGCAAAGATGTACCTCTAAACCCCAAACTACCCAGAGTTCTAAATATCAGCTCTAGTTCAGTTTTTTGTGTGTCTCTGTTTTTTAGTGATACTATAAACAACAGCTTGTTTATAGCAGACAGTATTTTTTTTGTCGCAATTAACACAAACCTTTTCATTTAAATGAGGATTTAATTTTACAACAGTTTCAACTTGTTTTGGATATTGTTAAAATTTCTTTCCCCAAATCAATGGCATTTAATTATGTTCCACTGACAAAAAACCCTGACATCTCTGTAACATGTAGCTGCAGCTCTTTTGCAATGTGTTTAAAATGAATGTGGGTTAGAGATGGTTGTACTTCTGTGTGAGTGTGTGTCTCTGTGCTGACCTCGAGCGGCCAGGCTGCCATCCTTCTCTCTGGGAGTCTTGCTTTCTTCAGGTGCTGCAAAGACCCGGTGCGTGATGTATTCGTGTGCTGCTCTCAGGACAGCATGAGCCGATGATAGACTGTGCCTGGCTGCTGTCGCTTGACCGCCTCTCCTGCAGCGCACACTCTCTGCACAGGCCACAGCTGACCATTAGAACTTAGCAGATACATTATACACACTGCAACACTCCAGTACCACCTCAAATGGCTGACTGGTATTACTCAGTATGATACAGTATGGTATGACAGTAAGGCGTTTAGTAAACTGTTATGTAGTGAAACATAGTCATCATGTAGCATTAGTGATCCCCGAACTAAGAATTCTGGGCCGGAAACTGAAAATTAAGTATGCATTTGGCTGAAAACTGATTGTTCTGTTTTAAAATATTTAAATGGGATGGGTGGGGTAACTAATATTTTGGGTTTGTATTTTTGACCTTTTTTCTTTCTCTTTCCGGCCAAAAACTGGTGCCATTTTTTTGCAATGCCAAATTCGGTGCATACTTGCGCACTACAGTTTAAATGTAAGGGTTATCTAATTCCTAAGGGTAAGGTAAAGTTTAGGTTATTCTATATCTATACATTTTTATGGTTAGAAACAATAGAATTTTATGGCTTATGGGCCAAGTCAGACATGACTCTATGCTGATACTTTTATTATTAGATATTACACACACATACAGATACAACATCGTCAGACCCAACCAAATGCATCATCGTGTTCTGGTGCTCAGTAGCCCCTGTGCTGGTATGTATGCTGTAGGTGGGGCGGCCAGGTAACATCGGACAGGCACAGCCCATCATTGACCAGCTGGCAGAGGAGGCACGCGCATACAATCGCATCTATGTAGCCTCAGTTCACCCGGACCTGTCCGACGATGACGTCAAGAGTGTCTTTGAGGCCTTTGGCAAGATTAAATCCTGCATGCTGGCCCGAGAGCACACAACAGGAAAGCACAAAGGCTTCTGCTTCATCGGTGAGCAGACGCAGTGAGGATCTTTAAGCCTAATCTGTGTTCACATGCCTGTTAAAGAAACATTGTGTGAATCATTTGCTTATTTCTTGCATGCTTTACACATGTACTTGATGTGGTTCTTACATGCTTGTCTCATTTCTTTTATAATCGCACATAATGTCCTTTTAGTATTATCCTGCAGTAAAGCGGCGCGTCTAGATATTCTGTTATGTCTTGGTCTAATTTAATTGACTTTCTTGTGGACCTTGTGACTCAATTTTCATGTGCATGTGGCTAGAATATGAAAAGCCCCAGTCATCAATAGATGCAGTGTCCTCCATGAACCTGTTCGATCTTGGAGGTCAGTACCTGAGAGTGGGGAAAGCCGTGACTCCTCCCATGCCCTTGCTGACCCCAAGCACTCCCGGAGGTTTGCCCCCTGCTGCAGCTGTGGCCGCTGCTGCCGCCACTGCCAAAATCACAGCCCAGGTGAGAGATCGCAGCTCTGCTTAAAAGACGTGTGAATGCTGCTGTCAGCAGACCTGCCAAGCTTAGGGATTTAGCAAGAACACTGCCACAAGAATATTTTGGAAATGTACCCTTTGTTTGTAAATTTGCTGAACAGATCAGCGCCTTAAGATCTCTGACATTTTCTAAATAATCATCATCTAAATATAACTGCTAGATTTTTTTTTAGGTAACCTGAGCAAAGATTGTTAAATGGTTCTGATTGTTCCAGACCAAAGTTGAGTTCCTTAGATTGGTTGTACTGCAGTGTATCAAGTTATCGAAGATATGACAAAAAAAAATTCATGTATTTTCCCTTTTTTTTTTTTTTATTTTAGTTGAATTTTATTTCTAAACCACTTTTAACAATATGCATAATCCTAAAGTAGCTTTACACAAAAACTGAATTTAAATTGTAAACTTAAAATAAAAAAATGTAATAAAAATATTTTAAATGTGCAGCAATAGTAGAAACCTTACAAGGAACCAGACAGTTTTAAAATGGATTGAGATAAAAACCCCGCAAGAAAAAAAAAAACAAAAACATTATATATATTAAGTGTCCTGTTATGTTGTATGCTGTTAACTGCATACAAGTTTATCCTCTTCAGCGTTGCCAGCTGTCTTTCTACCTTTACTTTAAGGTAATTGGTAGCTCAGTAGTTAAGGTGGTGCTCTTTTGATCAAGAGGGTGTAATTTCAATTCCCAGGACCACCAAGCTGCCATTGTTGTTCCGTTGAACAAGGCCCTTAACTACTTGGTTGTATCCTCGAGATAAAATTTAGTTACTCATAATGAGTGTCTGCAAAATACCTGTAACGTATTTTTCTATTTTTTCTATTTTCCTACTTTGCACGTAATTGTTTTTGTATCTGAGCCACCGAAACAATTTACTTTCCCCACTGTGGGATCAATAAAGATTCTTATTTTATAATGAACTGAGTGACTGAACTTTGGGTTCTTGATGATCAGTGGAAGTTCTCTAGATTAACCTTGCACATGCTGTATGTTTCCTGTTTCACATGGTTTTGACTTTTCAATCGATCGGATTTCCTGACCTTTTTCAACAGTCCTGTGTCTTGTGTTGTGTGTGTGTGTATGTGACGGGTTGTTTAGGAGGCTGTTGCAGGGGCATCCATGTTGGGTTCTTTGACGTCTCCTGCTCAGCTCCTCAGTCAGCAGATGGGACTCCCTCAGGCTGTACTGGCAGCTCAGGCCCCAGGCTTAATAACAGGTTTGCTCAGTAGAACTTATTACCTTAAATATTTTCTAAATTCTTTGCTCCTTTTTACGTTCATTTCCTACGTCACTTTTTCTTTCCAGGTGTCACACCCGTTCGCCCGACTCTGCCTGTGGTGCCTCAGGTGGGCCTGGTAAACCCTGTATTGGCATCTCCACCCATCACCACCAGTTCATCCACAGGAACGCCAACTAGTACGACCCAACAGCAGCCCGAGGTTAAGAGGGAGGTACTGGACAAGCAGCAGGAGAAAAACGAAGCTCGTGCAGACGCCGCAGAGCAGAGGAGCTCAAACCAGCCGGAACAGGTCCGAAGCAGCGAGGGCAGCCCTACAGTCACACACTCGGGGGTGAGTAAACAACTGATGGTATCTTGCGTAATTTAGATAGGTTGATCTAGAAACCCTGCACTTGTTTGGCCTTATAGTTCCAAGTCTAGTTTATAGCCAAGTGTTACATTTGGAATCCTTAAACGTGGTTTCCTTTAACCTATTAACTTTTACCAACTGTCACCATGGGCATTTGCTATACTGTTAAAACATTAGCTTAGTCTTCACCCAAAAAAACGACAATCTAATCATTTTATTTCACGGTTACGATATATTTCAAATATAGTTATTTAAATATGTCTGTATTCCGTAAAAATCAACAAAAAGGATAATGTAATAAATAAGCGTAAATACTTTAATGAAAAGTACTTATTTCATTACACTTTTCCCCTTTTAATTGGTTCTTAATAAATATATATGAACTTGGATTTACCCTACTAAAACAAATTACACTGTCATATTTCGCAGTTGTGTGAAAAACTTGCAGCACTAGCTTTAGTCTCACATGCAGCGTCTTGAGGGCTCGCATAATGTTTAATTCCTGTAAGTCTTTGTTATTAATGACCGACAGAACAATGTTGGAGGAATTATAAGAATTAAAATATATTTTTCTCTCTTTGAGAAGGCCTGACGGGCAGGGCGGGGAAATATTTTGGTAGCCCGCCTGAAAAACACAATAGCTCCAGAGAGTCGCGCTAGCAATTTTGCAAGTCCTGGTCTTGCTTAGGCTTACGCACGCTGCATGTGAGCCACGCCCACTCATTTGACACTGTATACACACAGAATAAAATAAAATTTTCATATTGGGGCTTTTATAGCACATTAGGTTTAAATGTGAAAATGCACCTACATTTATAAGTATGTTAACATGTAATTTACCGCAGTTGTTGGTGTTTAAAGAGGTGTAACAACCCTGCAAATAATAAGAAACAAAAAAATGTAGAGATCGAATTCCGAGGTTTTATTTAGTGACTTCTGCCCACAGATCTGTTCTAGATTTTATTCTGTAGCAATTTGTTATAAAAAGAGGGAAATAAAGAAAAACCTGTCTAGAGAACACAAAATGATTATACAGCCCTGAGATACATTTAAAAGTGACATTATTAACTAACTGTCTGTATGTGAGTGAAATCTAGCTTTCAGTTCTAACAGTCTTCTTTATTAACCCGTATGACACTCAGGCGTTGAGGTATCTTTTCTAGGTCCAGACGTAGTGATTTGTTTGGCTTAAACATCAAATTCATATGACTGAATGTGTAATGATGCCAAAGAGTTTGACATAACCTGGCTTATAGTTTAAGTTCTTCTGTCCTACAGCGCTACAGAGACGCTCCACTGTGTGGGAGCTGTCTGCTACTTGCATATTCATATTTAACATTAGGAAATTGTCTCTTTCTATTTGCACAACTGCTAAATAGCTTTAAAACAGCGCATGCTTTCAGCGCGTCTCTGTGTGTTTTACTAAGCTAACTATTTGACAGTAAAGATTAGTGAGGTATAGTACCTCTTTTAGAAAACGGTAACCAGCTTTTAAATTATTTAATCTTTTGGCGTTGTCGAAAAACTAATTTTGCAACAACACTAAACAATTTAACAAGTTAATGGACTGTTGTACACTGGATATTTTGTATTCAGTCCTATTTTTTTGGTCTATTCTACCTTTACACTGTATAACGTATGTCACCCCAGAATAGAGAGAAACATTCTCTAAATCTCAGCAGATATAAATTGTTGTAGATAAAATGCCTCTGCTAAATGAGAGACTGTGTTTAATTCTCTAATCCGTTCATTTTTTCATCCTCTCTCGTTTCTGATGTACAGTCTACAGTAATGGTGTTGCGCAACATGGTGGGCCCTGAAGACATAGACGACGACCTGGAGGGAGAGGTGACCGAGGAATGCGGAAAGTTTGGCGCTGTAAACCGGGTCATCATCTATCAGGAGCGTCAGGGTGAAGAAGACGACGCCGAGATTATCGTGAAGATCTTTGTGGAGTTTTCCGACAGTGGAGAAATGAATAAGGCCATCCAGGCCCTGAACAACCGCTGGTTTGCAGGTCGCAAAGTCGTAGCTGAAGTGTACGATCAGGAGCGCTTTAATAAAAGCGACCTTTCGGCGTAAGACTGACCGATTCTCCGTCCACCTGCTCAAACTCCCCCAGCCTCCATAGCTGTTGCTGCTGTTCCAGCTGTGGGATTCTTTTAAATTTGGAATTATTTTTTTTATTGTGGTCAGTTATAAGAGTTGGGACAGTCCCGTTTGTTGGGCGTTCACTTAGGAAATATTTGTGCTTAATGGATTTTTTTTGTCATCACCTACTGTGAAAGATTTGTTTTTCTTTTTTTCCGTTTGTTTTCTAATCTTTTCAATTTGGTTCTTTTGTTCTCTGAGGCTCTAAACCTTAACTCGTTTTTTAAAACAAACTTGTTTCCGTCACTAAAGTTCTGTTAGGATTCCAAGCATTGTATTGAGTCATTGATTCTGAATTTATCAAACAATAAATCCTTCAAATATGCCACTCGTAGTGTTGGTGAATCACCTACTGTCAGGGTTTGATTTGGGTTGAAGTGGATTCTACGTCTAAAGGCTTGTGATGGTGGTTTTTAATAAGCCTGGATATCAAGTGGAATCTCTTGGTTTCAAATGCCAGAATTTGGGTTTTTAACATTTCTGTCGCCTGGTAGACCTGCTGATCCAGAGCAACTAACATTTATCTATCTAGCAGTTGAGGGTCAAGGGCCTTGCTCAGGGGCCCAACAGTGGCAGCCTAGTGGTTCTGAAAGTTAAACTCATTTCTGATCAGTAGTACAATAATCACTGTACTACCGCTTTCCTTGGTTGAGACATCAATGCAGATTTATTTTTCACACTATTTTACTATTTTAACAATGTGAATTATGTCCCTACTGTTTCTCTACTTTCTTTCGAAACTTTTGTGTCCCGCGACCTTTAAGTTCTCTTTAGCTTTCTGTTGTAACGCATATAGAAAACTGTGTGGCTAAAACACACAGCCAGGTGCACACATCCTCAACACACACAGACTTCACAGAATATACAAGTTAAGCAACAATTAATGAATTCACAAAACTAACCAGAGTTCGATTTGTTTTGTGATTTTTAACCTAATTGATTTTGATTCATAGCTCATGAGCAGTTTTTTTTTTTTTTTTTTTTGGCCCTATGAAAAAATAAACTCTCCTACCCCACCCATTCTGCACCAAAACATACCATTACACTTCTACTAGTACTGTAACTACTAATAAAACCAATGTTTAGGGGCCCCTCTTACAAATCTCAACCCCACCCACCCACCAAATGGTGCCCCTGAGCTCACTAATAATGGTACGAGCCTATATTGCAGCTATATGTGTATGGTACTAAGGCTCAACAATGAGTGGTTTTTTTTTTTTATTTATTAGCACATTATAATTTAATATATTAACTAATTGCACAAAATTGCTAATTATAACAAAAAAAGGAACTGATGATAGCATGGTAAATTTGCACAGCCATTATTTGTAAATATTTCTAATACACTGTGATCAGCTACATTATTATTAAGACTACTTAACACTTCCAATGTTACTATACACACACACCTTCTTATACATCCAAACACATGTATATTACATAAACGTACACACACAAACCTCTGACACATTATACAAGTCCATTGCTACCTCCGTTGTATCCTCACTATAAATACTCACATAACATCCCACAGTTGCCTAAATTCAGACACTTGACAGTGGACAATAATTTAAGCGAATACAATACTAATTAATCATTTTAACAATTGTTGGTTAATCAACTATCAAAATGCTGGTTTGTTGTGTCTCTAACACAAAAAAAATACATCTATTCACTCACCTCTGGCATGTCTTGTATCTGATATATATAATGTGTGTGTGTATATATATACACGTGTGTGTGGAGATTTTAGGGGTTTTTTTTTCCTTCAGTCCAAAAAAAATATCTGACTTTTAAGTAACATTTCTGACTCCCATGCAGTGTGTAAATACACATACATTTGTGTCAAGTTCCAGAAGAAGCCAGGCTATAGCTGTAGTTTTTTTGGAAGAAGTACAGCTGAAAAAAGTCATCCAAATGATGTGGAAATATAGCTTAGCATCTCACCAAAGCATGCAAACAAAGAGACTAGAAACAAATGGTTGCATTACTCTGGACAGATGAGTCACAAATGTAAATATTTGCCAAGAGCAGGAGGCAGGTTGTGCACTAAAGGCTGGAAAACAGTACATTAGAGTTCCCTTTAAAGTTTAGTGCTGTATTTTTTGCTAATAGATTTCATCAGAAATAATGGTGTGTAATCCATGCTGATAAATAAAGACAGATACTTATCCATCATGCAGTGCCATAAAGGAGGCATCTGACTGGCCCTGAATTGATTCCGTAGCAAAACAGCAACTTCAAATATACAGCCAAAGCAATTTAGAACTATATTTAGCTTGGAGAAGAAAAAGGAGTCCTGAAATGGATGATTTGGCCTCCACAGGGCCCTGATGTCATTATTGAGTCTGTCTGGGATCACATAAAGAGACAGAAGGATTTGATGCAGATGATCTGTGGTTTATCCACTCGGTAATAAATCAAAAGTAAACACTTTTGCACAGTACGGTGTATAAAGACAGTTTAGTTGGTGTCCATCACTTTTTTTCTACTAGAAATTCTATTGAAAAATATTTATTTGACTGTTTACACCTTTTATCTGTGTCTATAGCTCCGCCTACTCAGTACAAACAAATCAGCTCCTGTATCCCGGCAATTATTTTATTCTTTAATACAAAAACCTTTGTAAATGTTATTAACTACAGTGGAAAAATAACTCAAATAGTTCAGTGTAGTGTTTTAGCTTTGACAACTGTAGTATTTTGTAGTATAGTTCTTTCTGTGGTAAATTTATTGCTCATTTCTTAAATACGTCATTACACCTCATTGCAACTACATAAAATATGAATCGATATTATAATTTTACTCTATATTGAAATTGTTCGTTTGCGAAACGGATTATCTAAATCGACAGGTCCTCCTATCCGCTAGGCGTCACCATCAGAATCGGAACTGGATGCTCCAGACGATGCGTCGTAGAGGATTTACTTTTCCCACACGTTTTATGGAGCGTCCTATTTTCTCTGTCTTGATTGGGTAGTAACCTTTCGCGTCTTGTATTAGGATTGGTCAGTTGTTCAAAACTTCCAGAACTCGGGGGGCGGGGTTTGTCCGAATTCGAGTGGGGGAAGAATGACGCCGTGACGACTGTGTCTATAGTCAAAACTGTGAGGCGTAGTTGGGGAATGGATTAACCCCGAATCCCCGGTTGGCTCATTACTGTAAGACTTGGCTACAAAAAAAGCTGGAAACTCACCGAGCAAAGGCGCAGCTAGCGAAAATAATCGTAGCCATATGAGTAACGACGAATTCGGTGGTGTTTGTAGAGGTTGCTCGCGGACGCGTCTGGGACTTTGTTGGGCGCAGCGTAGGGACACAAAGCCGGCGGAGGCTGAGGTGCTTCCTCACGGCTGAGAGCGGCTGCTTAGTCGCAACCTCCACTCTTTTATCTCGGCTCTGGCAAACAACCAACATTTTAATGCTTACAGCTTTTAGTAATATTTTAAAGTCGTGTTGTTTTATACTTAGTTCGCGCTGTATTTAGTCACTAGCTAAACGTGAACGTTTTTAAACCTATAGCTAGCAGCTGAGTTAGCCTGGTAGACTAGCCTCACAGCAGCAGCAGCTGTAGCTGTAGCAGTAGCAGCTTTCTGCCGCATGCATGAAGGAAAAAGCGCGGTGTTAAAACCCAAACGAAGATTTGAAATAAATGCATTTCTGTAAGCGGAGCTGAAATAACGCCGAAGCTTTCTGGAGGTTTGTTTCAGTCTCTAGTGTAGCAGTTCAGTCCACTGTTGTTTTAAACTAGAGGTGTGAGAAGTGGGAACTAGGAACTTTATTTTAAAGGACACAGCGTTTGGATTGTCTAAGGACGCTAAAATCGAGCGTATCTTCTGCCAAAGCTGGGGGGTTTCTGCGAGAGTGTTTTTGGCGGTGGAAGTTAAAGATTGCCGGGATTTGCATCCAGTCGTGTTCGCCTTTTGCCGTGTCTAATGCGGAGAAGGCCCTGAGCAGCCCCGGCGGCGCGCCATGCTCAAGTGCATCCCTCTCTGGCGGTGTAACCGCCACGTTGAGTCGGTGGATAAACGGCACTGCTCTCTGAACGCAGTGCCTGATGAGATCTACCGCTATACCCGCAGTCTGGAGGAGCTCCTGCTCGATGCCAACCAGCTCCGAGAACTACCGAAGGTAAGAGAGGCTCCTCATCATCGTCATCATCATCATCATGGTGATGTTTATCTGTGTCTGTTAGACATGAGCCTGAGACTTGACTCAGAGATGCACTGATAGTGGAGGATCAGAGCTGCTTCTGTTCCAGCCATGATGGCAGCTTGCTTTACTTCTATTAACATCTGAACATTCGCACTTTTCTAAATTCGGAAAAGAATTAAATTCGGTACATCTCTTACATTATCCAGAGCGACTTACATTTTATCTTATTATACAACCGGCCAATTGTGGATTAAGGGCCCTGATCAGGGGCCCAGCAGTGGAAGCCATGCGGTGCTGAGAACCAAACCCACATTTTCTCATTAATACGAAAAGGCTGTACCCACCTAGCTACCACTTTAAAGGTCATTTCCAAACCTTTCTAACTTCACCGCCTTGTTCCGGCCCGTGCTGCTCAAATCATATCATATCATATATCATATGTCCAGTTTCTGTTTGACGACAAAAATGGTTTGTTTGTCGTGCTGTTTAAATCGGCATCACACTTAATACTGTGGTGTTGTTCAACACTGCATACAAGACAAAAAGGAATTTTAGAAAATACATTCACAGATCCAGAGCCACTTATATTTCTTTTATTTACACAACCGAGCAGTTCAGGGCCTTTCAAACGGCCTACAGCAACAACGGCTGGCTGCTCCTAAGATACAAGCCATAATTATTTCTATAGCGCCTTTCATACACAGCGCTGACAGTAAAAACTAATTCACCCACATGTGCTGCTGAGCACCGGTGACCCAGGTTCGATCCTGGCTTGGGTCCCAGATAACCTGTTCTATCCAACCAAAAATATGAAAAATTTAGAAGAGTCATGTAAATGAGGTAAAACATGAAACAAAATAGACCTAAAACATGAAACAAAATAGACCTACACCACGAAACTGTCAAGAAAAAAGTGTGAAATCACATAGATTGTGAAAGCATGTTAAAAAAAGCCCCATTGGTTTGGTGTGTTCACTCTTTCCAAACAGGTTTTAACTGACTTTAGAAAAATCCATAGCGTTTATAAACTCACTTTACTTGGCTTTCCACTGACGCAAACAAGTTTTGAACAGCTTTCTGACATACGTGCATTAGAGCTGATTTTAACTGTTAAGGCAAACATTCCCAGGTGAGGACATTCGTATGCCAAGTTTCCCTCTTATAGTCTATAATATTGAGCTGAAAAAATTCTTAAATATACCCTAAAAAGCCTTGATATCCCCTATAGGTGTGGGGGACATTTTTAGACCCTGTGTAAAGGAATTTGAAAGGAAAAAAAATACCTTCCTTAAATTCCTTCATTTTTTGGAATATGGTGACTCACAAGACTCCCAGAAGACGTGACGAACTCTTATAACTAGTTGCATTTTTTTATAACTGGTGATTAATTTTCTCTTTATTGATGCGACTCTCCTAAGCGCATCACATTTCCACAGCTCATTACTGTGGCTCTGTTTGTACCTCGTTAATCAGTTTATCAGCTAATGTCTACCCAAAAATGCAACTCAAAACAAATGGTGCGTCCTGCAGTCAGGTCACTTCAGGGTCGACTCACTTTCTTCCTGCAAGAAAACCACACACAGAGATTCCGACTGACCTGTTTTTTTTCTGCATTGTTAAGTAAAATAATGTAAAAAGAAACGCGAGGATATGTAAACATGAGGGTGGAAAGCGAACGTGTGACCAATCAGCACAAAAGAGACGCCTTCGCTTATCTGTGAATCGTGTCACTTCAGAGGGAACCGAGCGGATGGTGCATTAGTAAATTCCTCTTTTAAGCTGACTCATTAGCTGCTGGACAGAACATGGGGATTTCAGATCTGCTGCTTTATAGTAGATTTAGTGACGAGCCCATCAATGTCACGACTACAGAAATATTACTTCCTCCTCCCGAAAGCCTTTTGTCAAGCCACACTCCCAGTTGTGTGTGGGCAGAAAGGGGTGTGTGGGAGAAAGAGAGAGAGAGAGATTTTGTTGCAAGTCAGCTGTAGCGGCGTGCTGGCTGAGTGCACCAAGCGTGTGTTCTCTGAAGTCGGAGAGTTGCGTAGGAGAAGTGACTAGCGAACAGCAGCCTCTTGCAAGCACTTAGTGAACGGCATGTTGAAACAATGACTTCAGTCTGCTTAATGACCAGTACAGACTATCCTAATTCAGGAGTGGGAACCAGTGAGGATGTATGCTTTCTGTACACAGGGGTGTGTGTGTGTGTGAGGGAGGGAGGGAGGCTGGCTGGCTGCTGAGAGTGTTGCTGTATTAATGCTGCACAGGATTTGTTTATCTCAGAAGTTAAGAGTGACCCACTCACCACGCATAGAAATCTGAAAGTGTCTATCCAGCTTTCCGAGTGATGTGTCTTTATCTCCTCAACGTAGGAAACGTGTAGTGGGTGTTAAATATTTAAGAAGCCACGTGAAAACATTTCCGCACAATAATCGTTCTACAGCATGCATGCTCTGCTCGGGTTTACCGTGAGCTGACATGCTGATTGGATGTCACTGGATAGAAATGTTAAGAATCGGATTTACAAGTTAAATAAAAAGAAAATTTGGGTTGTGGTTGCTCTGAGTTTCTGGGTAAAAGGCACATCAAATGCATGCAACTTGTGTGTCTTTATGATCCAATATGTATGGATAAAGTTTACATTAGCTTTTTAACTTGTGCAAAAACAGTCGCTTGGTCCAGAATCACATACAACTTAAGTTCCTGTACAATAAAAGAAAATCTACAGAGTATGGCTATGAATAGTATGAATGTAGTATGAATGAATTTGGATTGTGACAAATAAAAATTTGGATAATGTCTAACCTAAATGATGTTAAACGACTGCAATTTTTTTTTTTGTCTGAAGTACCCAAAGCTACTTTAAACTCTTGGAAAAAGTCCACATTTTATGAGCAGTCTTTTCTGCAGTCTCATTGGACAGTCAAATGTACATGTATTTTAAAATTCAGGTGGAAGTAGTTGGTCAGCTGGGAACTTTATTAAGCGGAGCATACTAAGAAGGATTCATTTACATCTACAGCATTTTGCAGATGCCCTTATCCAAATTTTTTTTTAACTGAGCAATTGGGATTGAAGGGCCTTGCTCAGGGGCCCAGCAGTGGCAGCTTGGTGGTGCTCGGAATCAAACCCTGATCTTCCAATTAGCAGTCCAACACCTGAACCACTTTGCTACCACTTCCCAAGTAATACTCATCTTGCATACTCGGTTTTACCTACTAAATAGTATGGACATATGCAATTATTAAATCACAGTTGCTGTCATTTTTCCAGCTAATTAATACTCTTTATTACTCATCCACATAGCATGTTAATATTAGGCTATGCTGCTGCTACATGGAGACCAGCCTGTTCTATGGTTGTAGCTGTAGCAGTGTCCCGAACGTGCCATATGGTGAGGCACAGTGTGTGGTGACATGTGGTGTGTGATTTGGTGTAAGCTGCTTAAGTTTAAATTCACGCTTCCCACTTTCTAAGTGTTTTAATCAAGACTTTCCAACATGCCGACCTGCTTGCGATTGAGCTTTTCTAGGTTTTTAGTATTTAGTTTAAAGTTTTTAGTTTTATTATAGCAAATATAGCAACTTTAGCCACTGCTGGCAGTCTGACTAGATAAGCGGTTACTATTTGCCAATGCAAGACGGAAGAGGAGGAAGAGGAGGAGGAAGTGTTAGCTTGGTTGATCAGTCTGAGCAGATTGAGGGTTTAGCTCTTCTTGCTGTTTAAGCTACTAGCTTCCAGTTAGACCAAATTTGTTATAGACTGAGATATGGCTTATACCTCCAGTTTCTGTATAAAAATGCTCGCCCTCCAATTAGAGATACACTGACACTATAACCTGATGTGAGACGTATATAGTAAGTCATTTAGGATATGTTCATATTAACGTAGGACTGTATAGCAAGTAGGGATGAGAATTGGGTCACATTTGTCGAATAGACATCATTGATGGCATGTTCCACCAGAAGGCGGCTGGTGTCTTTCTTTTCTTACCGTAGTGACTGCATGTCCTGCCTGCAGTAGATCTGCGCAACGGGTTCACCTGTGCTGGACGTCTGTTTATTTATTCTAGTGGTGCGTCCACTCCTGAGTGGTGGGTAAACAGTATGCCATGCTAATGCTGCAGATGCACATCTCTGTTCCCATCACACCCTGTTTAAAATCTGCAGCACAGTATTAATTGGAGAGTGCGGGCTGCTGTGAGAACGTTGCTGTTCGTTTGCATGAACCCGTACTCATTTGATTAAAGGAGCGATTGTGCATCACAGAGCATTGAGTGTGTGTGCGGAGCAGGCAGTTTTATTTCCTGTACTGCAAAGGAAGTGGAAAAAAGTATAACCAACTTTATTTTAGGCGTTACTGAACCTAAACAAATAAAATATCAAGGCATAATTTCTGTCTATTCCAGCCATATTTAAAGCGTTTTGGGTTTGTTTTTTTTACCAAAGAAACAGAAGGCGTTTATAAACGCTCCTCAGCAGGAGGGAAACGCCTGAAGGAAATGGGATTAGTAGTGTGAATATTTGCTTCTGATCTGCAACTGTTCAGGCTGTGTGATTTGGCAAAAAGTCAAACAGAAAACCCCCCTCGAACTCTCCGGCTTTCAACTGCTGTGGACCTCCGGGTCTTTTTTTTTCATTATGCAATTATAAGTTTTGCACCATCTCTTAGCATGCCCCCCTCCCCTCCCCAGGTGCACATTGAATTATCCAGAGAGCCTAAAAGCTAGGCAGATTAACTTTGCTCTTCCACAACCTCTCATGCACAGGAAAAGCTTCAGGAAAGGCGAGCCAGCTCATGTTAATCATTTACATGCCACCACTCGCACATACTGGTAGCAAACCACCCTGTTTCTGTACGTAACAGGTACTTTACACATATCTTTGAAACGTTGTCAGTCTTCTGTCGGGCTCTTTAAGATAAAAATAAAGCGCAGAATTAAAACGGTGCTTGTTGTACTATTGCAACTTCAAGTTTCTTGGGTGTTTTTTTTTTTTTTGTTGGCTGTGAAAACCTGAGATACTCTCAACTGGAGCTACCAGTTAGCTAAGCAGTGAACCACAAGCTGTCATTGCCCTTTACCTTCAACTACTCGGTCTGATAAAACAAGTAGGGCTGCACAATATTGTGGAAAGATGCGAGAACATGTTAAATAATGCGATATGATATATTTATAAAAAACGATGTAACCAACATAGGTTTCTTCCAACACGTTCACCTGTCGATTTTTCTGCTGTGCATAGCTGATACACATTGTGCTTGGTTTTAAGGTGACTGTGAAGATAGTAGTGTTTCCACTTTACGTTACTTTTAAAACATAAATACTGCCATATCTTTCAGGTGCTTTTATGTTTTGCCACTAAATAGTCAGCCGCAGCTGCAGGTGCCTCGGGCTGCCTCATCTTATCAAGATTAGTTCACTATGAAAGCTTCATGGCTTGTTGATTGACTTGTCAAAGTAAGCTTGCACATATCCTAACTAACATCCAGATATTTTATTGTCCATATCACACTAAAACTTTGATCATACATTAATATTTGAAGCATTGAATCGCTCATTTATTGCAAACCATTGAGAGATGCATATTATGATGTGCCCATTTGTGATATTTCAGGAATTTCCATATATTTTGCTAGAAATAAGATAAAGGTATATCACTCTGGATAAGGGCAGAAATTTAAATTTCATTTATCGGTCATTACACCATCAACTTTCAAAAATGGCACCACTCAGTTTTCAATCGAGAGGGAAAACTCTTCCCTCTGACATCATTGGTCCAGGTTTTAGGCCACTTGGATCAATCCGTCTCACTTCCTGTTTTGTCTCCGGTCCCAACCGTTAAACAAATACGTTCTTAATAGTATGCTTACGGCTAATATGAATGAAATTCAAACATACTGCATACGCCATTTTATTATAGTCACATGACCTTTAATGGCACAGCAGCGTAAATTTTGTTGTAAACTTGAATGATGTTAAGCAAGTGCAAATTAGTTGCAGCAAACAATATTTCCTTTCTTTTTAAGCACTTAAAGCCACTTGAAGCAGTTGAAAGGTGCTGCGCCGCCGCTTTCGGACCACTTCCGTCTTTGAATAGTCTCTTCGGAGCCAGAATCTGAGAACTGGACCAAGGCGTTTGTTTCAGTGGAAAAGGGTATCAGCGGTAAAAGTGTAGTAATGCATAAACACGTATTTAGCTTTCATCATTAGCACAAAAACATTCATTACTCTAAACGATGGTCATAGTAGTGGTGTTAGTTTTGCTGGTGGAGAATGTGCGCTTTACTACTATTTTTTTTTTACCGGGCAATCTTGTTTGCTGAAATGTAGACTTCCCATACTGAGTGTGTTTAAAGGCCTTGTGTTAAAGTGAGAATTTGAGTCTTGTGTTGATTTGATAATGTCTGCAATCTACAACTAAAAAAGCCTGCACAGTTGTTAATCAGACTTCCTGTTAGTCATTTGTTTGCATCTGTCAATAATTTGCTAATGTTTTAAGTGCTTTTATGCCGTATCGATGTGCACTTTAACGCTTGTGTAAAGCATGAACTAATACCTACTTACTTTAATTTAACTGTAGTTTTTGCCGAGTTTATATACTGATATCTGAGCCATTTTATACCCTGCCCCTGTGTACACAGTGGAATCAAATAAGACAACCAAATCGAAAAACAACCCCATGTGCTTCAGAGGCCCATCCCCCCACTTTGCAACATCCCGCCTTTATCGCCCACCCTGAGCCAGATTAAGGCTTTATTTGTCTTCACATGCCTAATCATTACCGCACACACACTACATTTTCACATGCAAGTCAGATTTTCTCCAGGGGTTTCCACTTGAGAGCCCAACACTCAACTGATACACTATATAAAAGGTTCAGGATATAAAGTTCAGGGCTGCTGTGGCATTGCTGCATTGAAAAAATGAGAAACTTCCGATACCCCCAAGACAAAATTATACTTTTAATGCAGTTACCTGCATAAAGAAACTTTTTTTTTTTTGACCCAAGAGTTGACGTGTGATGTATTTTTATGGTCGTTTGATCTCCTATGTCATTATGTAATGGCATGCAGTCACGCAATTATAGTGTGATGCTGCTGCACTTGACTGTAGACTGTATTTAGAGCTCAATAGAAGAAGACGCAGAACTTCTGAAAATACACTGGAGTGTAAACAAATCCCAACCTGCAGCGTGTAAGGAAGTTTTTACAAAACTACATACCAAATCTGCCGTCATGTGTAAAGACTGATAAAATCATGACTAGTGTTTTTATTCTTAGCTTAGTAATTAAGCGGTTCATTTTGAGCAAGCAGCTTGCTGAGGGTGAATCTTGGCAACAGATGCAATAAACAAATTATGACACATAAATAAAAATATTTTGAAAAGAAAATATGTATATATAAACTCGGCAGTTTCCTTTGTTTTATTAAGTTTTAATAAAGTTGGAACATAATTAATTTAAGTTTTAATTATGATATAATTAAATACTCTAACTAATTGCACAAGCCAGAAAAGTAGCTGATTAATTGATTGGCTCTTAAAGATGAGTTTGTTGCAGCCCTGAACCTACACGTATGCAGTCAGCCAATTATATTAAAGCAAATAGCAGATCAAGAGCTTTAAGTAATGTTTACATCAAAGGTAAGAAATTTATAATTGATGTGACTTGATTCTTGGTTTCAGACAGGCTGATCTGATAGGATGATCGACTGTGATGGCCATCATTTATATGCTACTATTAATATTTAAATCTTTCGGTATATCCTGTGTCGAAAGGGGGGGGGGGCTTCAGAACTGGCCCAGCAGTGCCCATAAATCACAGCTGCCATTGTGTGCTGTGCAGTAAACCTCTTCTTATCCCCATCAGCCCCCTTATGCTCTCACTCTCTGATCCTCCACCAGCCCTCTGGCCCAGACACAGGAAAAATGGCCACTTGGATCAATCAGTCTTACTTCCTGTTTGATCTTCTGGCTTTAGTCTTCCGCCCTATCCGAAATAGCATATTAAATATGTTCTACATTTCAGTAAGTACGTCCCCTCCGACCGTTAAACAAGTATAGACTTAATAGTATGGACACGGCTAGTATAAATAACATACTGCATACGTCATTTTGATATAGTCACATGACATTAAACGTCACAGCAGCGTGATTTTAAAGTTAAAAACTTAAATGATGTTAAGTGAATGCAATTTAGCTAAAATAAACACTGTTTTCTTTCTTTAAGAACTTGAAGCACTTAAATTGTGCCGCATTGTAACTTTTTGCAACCTACTGCCTGTGCAACCTTTGTAGGGTCTAGAAGTGACGCTGAAAACTATAAATGCAAAACTAATGTAAAACAGTCAAAATTATGAAGAAGAAACAAATATTGGTGCCCTCCACCTAGAGACCCATTCCTGTTTGTGGTTCATAACTGATCTGTTCAACGTTATGGGAGAAAAAATTGAAAAAATTAGACACTCGGTGCATGCAGTGTAAATGCAACCGGAAAGCTGTGATTTTTCGTTAAATTTGTTTTTGGAGGTTTGTTGGTGTTGCTTTACTTTTATTATTTTCAAAATGATTTGATAGTTTTTTAAATGCATGGGTATAAATGGGTTTATACTGTTGGAAATTGGTAATATTTTTGGGATGCTTGTACGATGTTTATACAGTAGTTATTATGCAAAAATTTGATTTGCTTTAAGATCTCGTATCCAGAGCTAATTATTTGTTTGCTTTGAAATTCCATTATAGTTTTTATTTGTATTTAATACATGGATGTCAAGTGGAAGTTTATTAGTGAAGGAAATGTTAACGCTATGGAATAATGCACAGCTATTTTAAATTAAATAGATTAACACTAAATATAATAGAAACATTAATATATTTTGGACAGCGTATTGAAATGTTATTTTACCTAGAAGTGCGTTACGAGGAATTTTGACACTTTAAGCATGCATACGGCGTATGTTTACAGTAACGATACGTTGGATATTTTCTTCTCCTACAGAATATGTTCATTCTGCTGATTTTAATTACGTAGGGCTTTGTATTAGCAAGGGCCTCGCTATACGTTGCACATCATGAGACACAGGTCAAGAAACAATATATTGGAATACAGTACTTTACGTATTGCAATACATTGCAGTACTTTTATAAAATAATTGAAAAATGTAAAACAAATGGCTGAAAACACGACAAATACAAAGCCGAAGGCGCCCTTATTTCTTCGCCATGTTTCTTTTGAGACAATGACTATATTACAGGAGCCAAGGAGGAAGTGGTCTGACACCTACAGAGGGTTTTAATGAAATAATAATGGAAATGTAAATCAGTGTAAAATCTAATTTGAATATGTATCAATAGCTGTACTGATATATTCACACAGCCTTATCTAAATGTAATTTTAAACAAAGGGCAGTTGTATTGGGCACTCCAACAAGATCCGGATTCTGCACACAGATTATTTCAGATTTTTTTCCCGCTTATTGTCTTATCTGTTAAGTTTAGCAGTGGTGCAGCAGTGACGGTAATATAAGAGGCTGGAGAATCTAATTAACCGACTGGAAACACATAGCAGTGTCACCTTTTGTCTGAGCAGATGACCAGCTGCCTCTCACATCCTGCCACCCCCCAACCTCCCCACTGTGCTGCGATTCAGAGCAGCATGCCTGTATTTGGAACACTTTATTTTTAATCCCAAGAATCATTGTTTATTCTCTAACTCCTTTGCCCTCATTTTTAAGTTCTAAGTCTAAATGGAATGGGATCATGTGACCTCCAGCAGCAGCGTCTAATTCATTTTTGTTAACCTTTTTTTCTGTTTCATCCACCTTTCTGAAATCAGCCGACTGTTTGCATTAGCTGCTCCTTCGTATTGTGGTTTACTGTCAGTGCAGGAGCTTAATCAGCAGGTGTGTGACCGGGTAAACAGGCTCCAGCACATATGGTCCAGGCAGAATAATTAAAACTCAGTCTCACCAGGTTCACACCCATGCACATGTCACTCAATGCCTTTTTACTGCTCCGTTGCCCCGTGTGTGCCGCAGTTCATGACTGATTGAGAACCTGGTAACATATTAATTAACGTATGTAATATTTGGGCATCCAAGTTATTTGACATAAGCGAATATGTTTTAAAAAGTCACTCAGTGGTTACATTTTATAGAAAGTAGTTACTTTTATAATGTTGCTAACTCGGATGCTATTTGTGAGAAGTACCTCTAACTAGGGATGGTTAATAATTCAATATCTATAAATATCACGATTGAACATTTTTTTTTTTATAAATGATTTTTGAACACATTTCCGATATTTCGGTATAAATTCGTTCAGAAGACAGTCAAAAGTGTGAAATTAAGAAATATATCATGATATGAAATTTGGCCATATTGTCTATCCCTACCTATAAATGATTACTTTTTTTTTTAAAGTAACATGTCAACAATGCTTTACATTCATTAGTTATATTTGTCAGCAGTTAGCTGCACAAGGACTGAAGAGCTGATGAGCAGAAAATCAACATTTCTTTTGACATTTTTATATTTTATTTTGTTGACATGCTTGCTTTAAAGCAATCTAAACATGAAATTGTACATTACAAACTTCATTTCATCCCAAATAATTAAAGAATACAAAAAGAACTTAGTTGTGATTGTATCAGAGCCTGAACACCCAACAGCATTATAGTTTTGTAGCTTTGTAGACGTATTTGTTGACAATTTATTTGTTGAATAATTGTTTCAGCCCTAGTTAGAATGCTAATGTATCCGTATAAGTGTTGCATCTTTTTCTGTTGCCTGAGTGAATAAGCCATGAATTAGAAGGGTGCCACCCTGCTATTGCAGGCCCTTATATAAATTTATACAAGATGAAATACCTGTTGAGCATATAGTAATGTTGACCAATCGTTTGTCGATCCAGTTAGGTGTGAATTATTTCCCTAAACAGTGTTGGTCATGTTCTCCTTTTCTTTTCTGGGCCTTAAACGCTACATAAAAATGAGCACATCATTACACAGTAGCTTATTTTTTTAAAAAAACCTGCATTTGCAACCTGGTTTTGTCCTAAACCACTGTGAAATCATGACATATTTACCTAAGGGGGCAACTTTTCCAGAAGTGTTTGTTAAAAGTGCACACTGTTCAGGAACATGATTACACACCATTGACTCCAAAGGCCGTATTTGAGCAGTTGCGGTAGTCCAGTCGCGATTAAGCGATTTCAGCTGAGCTACTTTGGGTAATAAAAACAGATCACGCATATTTATTTTATTTCTAATAATCCCTCTGTATAAGTTTGTCATATTTTGTAAAGCTGGTACAAAGAATAACCTCCCTGCTGTTTTTTAAGGCTAATTTTAAGGCCGGAGAGACTTTATTGACCAGGTAACCAAGCCAAGTTACTGTGTGCAAAAGTAACTCCAGAATGTCCAAACACATTCACGTGTATACATGTGGGTGCAAAGCAAAGGATTTAATATTCGCACTGTTATCTTTTACCATATATCAGTTCCTGAAGGTTATTATGGAAGTAAGGAAATGCAAATTGTATTTGCCGTTGTGCTTTCTACATGCGGTCACATAAATTATTCACGCGAACTAGTTAACTCTTTCGACATATAGATTGTTAATGTTGCCACCTTTAAAAGAGTATTCCAACATGGACTGAAGCCACAAAATTAGAGGGTTCATTAATTACATGTTAAAGTATATATATATATTAACAAAAACACTTAACATTTGGCCTTAAAAAAACTAAGAAAACGTACTAATAAAACACAACGAAATATTACCATCTATTTTGAAAGCTGTCTCTTCGGTTTAATGCACTGCTACTTTTATTTTGAAAACAGTGTCTAAACACCAAGTAAAGTGTTTGCCTTGTGTTAGCACAGACATCACGTTCCAGACTTACATTTCGGGCTCAGCTCCTGCTACATTTGTGGATGTTTATCGACACAAATCTGTCTGGACTACATATATCTCAGACTTTTCGATGTTTTAATTAATTTATTTATTTGCTTATTTTTTTAATAAATGTATGTTTGGCTGTTGGCGGTCTGACACAGTGATTGTACCTGGTGTTTATTGTATCTTAATATGGTTTTTAGCATTTTATTTCAAGAATCTCAGCTTTCTAAAGATATGTCACATATTAACCACAACACAAAAGATATATCATCATGTTCTGTACGACAATTTTTTTTTAACAAAGTGAAACCTTTATTTGTTTTTTCCAGGATTTTGCAGTTGTGTTAAAATTACTGACTGTACAGCAGCTTTTCTAGTATAAAAATTGGTAATATATGTTGCAATGCTTTTTAGGTGTTTTATTTTAGTGAAATCTGTGAGAAGATCATCGGGAGGAATGCTGTGCACGCTCCCTTGCGGTAATGTTTGTTGGTAAATAAGTGACATTAGTGTATTAACATCAAAATAAGTAATCGTGTTTTGAACTACAATGCTTGGTCAACTGTGCAAACAGAGATTTGTGATTGGATAAAGTTGCACGGTCTCACAGACTGCATAGGTTGTTTGAATTTGGCTTAATAATTGCATTCAAAATCCCAGAAAGACTGAACTAGACATACACTCGCACATGTATGTCTGAGTTCTGCTCCCTCTGTCTCTAGAAAATATTACTCTACATTTTTCCACCAGTCTAGAACAGTGATGGACAGTTATTTGATTTCATTATTAATGATAGACAAAATTCGTAATGATTCATTTTCATCTTTGAGCAATTAAGCTTATCCCTATTTGACAGGCGTGCAGGAGTTTTTTTTTATGCTTTGTTATATTAATAAACATCCAGCAACCCTTGCCTTTTTCTTTATCTTTTGGAAAATATCTTCCCATTGTGTCACTGGAAATAGAACATATTTAAGTTTATTATCCATCACTAGACTCGTACGTAGTAATTAGTATAGCATATATTAGTAAAACATGTAACAGAGATGAAGCTATTCAAGAAATTATTCAAAAGGCTGAACATTTTAAATCAACACAAACTTCAGTTTCAGAAATCACGTCCTGGTTTCAATGAAAAATAGACTAGTGATTTCTAAAGGAAGAGGTTTTGGGTCCAGAAAGCGATTGTGTGTGTGTGTGGTGGGGGGGGGGGGGTCTAAATTTGCATCATTCGTCATTGCACTCTGTAGACAGCAGTTTTGTGTAGACAGCAGTTTTGTCTGTTTTGGTTAAAGTTTGACAGTACAGAAGAATTAGAACATGTCCTGTTTTCCCAGGTAATTACATGTGCCAGAGGGCTGCGCTGACACTTGTTGATGTGTATGTGTGTTGTTGATTTCTGTGTGCTGGGAGCACTGCGGCAGGCAGGAAATGAGTATAATGGCGTGCTCTAAGGAATGTGGCGGTTCTGTTTTGGGGAGGCTCTTTGCTCACTGCTCACACCATCCCTTCATGGCACAGTAAAGCTATACATAAACACCCTTTATCTCCTCTGTCCTCAAACCAGCAGCTTGCTGAACTAGCACCTTTGCATACACAGCTTAATCTGATGCAGGTAAAACGCCAAAACAGTGTGTGTGAATCAGTCAGTAATCAGATTTCTGTCAGTGTTGCTGTGTTTAATATCATGTCATTCTTTAATAGTCGATAATAATAATTAGTGGTGGAGAAAAAAAAATAAACATTTTCAATTATTTTTCTTCGATAGAAAACCCACAATACTCCTAAAAATCGTGTTAATTGTAGGAGCTGACGGATGCACAGTTAACATGTTCAGTGCGATTGCAGCTGCGTATTAATACCGCACAGGGTAAAAACAGTGTTCGTGGAATGACGTGTTTGCTTGTTTTTATTAAATTAGTTAGCTGTCGAGTTTAAAACCAATAACAATGATCATTTAAAAAATAAAAATAATCTGTTAAAAGACTTAAAGAATAATAAATTCCATATATAATAAAATAATTAAAAAATGGTGCTGGTAATCAAACCACAGTCTTTCTGGTATCAGTTCACTTTAACCACTAAGCCACCACTTCCCCCAATTTAATGTATCCTCATGTATGCAATAGCACACCAAGGAATCGCCCTGCTTACGACATGACTACAATCTCTAGGAAACCTCCCTGGCTACACTGCAGTGGCCTCACACTGTTTATTTTGATTAAGTCGTACATGTGTGTGGGGGTCATGGTCTACCTGATGGTGAGGAGATTGTTGGATTCTTATTCACCGCTGCTGACCCGTGACATTGTTATTGTTAATTTATCCAAAGTAAGTGGCGCTTTTCAAACTGCTGTCTGGAGTGAAAGCTCTGCCCGCTAGCATCATTGATTTCTATGTTTGAGGTTTTAGGGCCAGAATCAGGGTCTCTGCACCAGCCCAAGATATTTTCAGTAAAAAAATCTGAAAAAAATCTTTCCTAATGATGTATGATGTAGACTTTGTGCATGGAAGCGTGGGTGGAAATGAGGGCAGGTTCAATGAGTTAAAAACAAACATTATAACCTTATTAAAATCCTCCCTTAATTAATGCTTTTCCAGGAATGTTCTAAAATAAGCATGTCCCAGTTTCCACTTAGGAAATGTAATTAAGCTTAACATTGTGCTTAAGGGTCTTTTTTTGCTCCACGATATATACAGTAAGATCTGGATTTAATCTAAACTGAAAGATTTGAAATTGCACTTGAATATGATGGTCTGGTGTTCTAATACATTTGTCCATAAAGTATAAAAACACCCCTTAAACTGTACCACCCAAAATGTATGTTAAAAATGTTTTTGGGCCGTTTTTTTCCAGTTGATGGCAACATCGTGATATTATTGGAACATTAATCTACAGCCATCTTGTTTGTGTTTCCTTGGCCCAGTGGCGTACATCTTTGGTTAGTGTTAACCTATCAGTTCGTTAGGTGACCTTCTTGCAACTTTTCCTTGGCATATGTGAAACGCCCGGCTGTGTTTTAAAGTAATATTACTTCAGAACCTTGCATACAGTACATTTTATCAGAAAAAATTGTATCAAGTATACCTACTGTATATAAACCTACAATATTTGTTTTTGGCTGTATATGTATGTGCTACATATGTTTGGTAACAGTGTCTTGGAATGTTGTTTCATAACCTACATTTTGTCACCTTACAAAAACTAACTTGCATGTATTTTATTAAGATGTTATGTGATAGACCAACACGAAGTAGCATATAATTGTGAACTGTTAAAAAAATATACATATTAATAAAATATACCCCTTAATAAAATCCAGTGCAATCAATTGCCTTCAGAAGTCACCTGATTAGTTAAGAGTCCACCTGTGTTTCTTAGTATAAATACACCTGTTCTGTGAAGTTCCCAGTGGTTTGTTAGAGAACACTAGTAAACAAACAGCACCATAAAGACCAAGGAACTCACCAGAAAGGTCAAGGATAAAATTGTGGAGAAGTTTAAAGCAGGGTTAGGTTTTAAAAAAATGTTTGCTTTGAACATCTCAAGGAGCACTGTTCAATCCATCATCCAAAAATGGAAAAAGTATGCCACAACTGCAAACCTACCAAGACATGGCCGTCCAACTAAACTGACAGACTGAACAAAGAGAGCACTGGTCAGAGAAGCAGCCAAAAGGCCCATGGTCACTCTGGAGGAGCTTTAGAAATCCACGGCTCAGGTGAGAGAATCTCTCCACAGGACAACTATCAGACAAACACTAACAAATCAGTTTGCCACAAGCCATGTAGGGGAAAACTGTGCACATGTGGATGTAGGTGCTTTGGTCAGATGAACTTGATCTAAATGCAAAGCGCTATGTGTGGTGGAAGGGTAACACTGCTCATCACCCTGAACACACAATCCCCACTGTGAAACATAGCCAGATAATGCACTAACTTAAAAAGATAGTGTGGAATGTTGGGTGAGCTTTTTCTTTGCTTACATAAAGAAGTGGAAGGGGGCTGGGCTACCACCAGACCTTGCCTCTGATGAAAAATTGTCAGGATAGCCGACGGCCCTCTAATAGATAAGACATCATAGAAATAAGCTCTTATTGTAAATAATTACTTACAAATTTACTTGCTTAAGCTAGTGGCATGACATGAGCATAATTCTGACTTTCTATATATACATAATTCATATTTACAATAACAAAACATGACTGTGGCATAATATACAAAATATAGGATACATTCCTGTGGGGATGTGATGCATTAAGCAGCGACATGCATGTTCATAACCCTTGGTCTTGTAAGGCAGCACAGCTATGTGAGAAGGACTGTTGCAGGCTAAGGATGGGATTCCCCCTTGAATCTGGTTCCTCTCAAGGTTTCTACCTAATATCATTTCAGGATTTTTTTTCTGCCAATATTTTTTTTTATCAGGCTTGCTGAAATAAATAAATAAGTAAAAAAGGAATTACAGTGTAACCAATGCTTGCCCTACTTTATGAATTTCAATTAGAATTTTGCAAGAAATTTGCATTGGCATGCAAAGAGAACGTCTGCTAAAAGTCTTTACACAAAAATTTTACACATTAAAAAATAAATGGACCGTTACATTGTGTTAACCATGTGTTAACCATGTGTACACACTACCACCAAAACCTTTGTCTGTGATCAAAATATTCAGACTGGGTTGTGCAAATTCCAATAAAAACAAAAAAATGACCTGTAAACAAGCTCTAGGTAGTTCTGCAAAAGTCTTTAGCTCAGTCAGCAGTAATATAGTGCACAGTGTACCGGAGATATTGTTCGGTTGTCCGGCTAAACCACGTCTGTTTTAGTGTAATATTTCGTGAAAACTTTGGTAGGTTGAAAGCAACTTGTGCAGCTGCATTCTCAATCATCTACAGAGGGCGAATTGCACTCAGAGGCCTGCCAGGAGTGAGTTGCAAGAGTCTATTTTAGAAATTTAACGAGACTGTACAAGCAACTAAGTGGCCCGAGTAGATAAGAATGGTCGAATCCTCCTGATGTTATGGAGGATAAACCTGCAGGATCGTGTTAAGTTGGCAACATGCGAGGCAAAAGATAATTGATTGTCCATAGTTACTTCAAGGTGATTGCAAGATCTTGGCATAAGGACGAGTCAGCTGGAATAAAAAATAGTTTGGTTTTGCAAGGGTTTAGGTTCAGCTGGTGAGCTGGCAGAAGCTGTGGTGTCTGATGGAGGAAAGGAAAAGACAAGTGTCATCAGCATAACAATGGTATGTGAACCCATGTTAGGAAATAACTTTGCCACGTGAGTGAGTATAGAGAGAGAAAAAGAGAGGACCAAGTACTGAGCCTTGTTGGACACCAGTGGAGAGTCTGCGTGGAGCAGATGTTGTGCCGCTCAATGTTACCTTCCAAGTAGGGAGTAAACCACTGCCATTCTGTTCCACAAATACCCAGACTATTGAGGGTGGACAGCAAGATCTTGTGGTTGACAGTGTCGATTGCTGCTGAAAGGCCAAGAAGGATAAAAACATGACAGTTTGGATGATCAGTTTGGATTACAGTAACACTAGAGTCATATAATCCATTTTTTTAAGATGTTGTTTGATGAACAATCCATTCTTTCAGTGTTGTGGGCATGTAAGTTAGGTTAAAAGAAATTCACAATGTATGCCATTGCATTAGACCCCGCTTCTGCCCGGATTAAAGTTAATAACACAGTAAGTGTGTGTGCAAAGTGATAATTAAAATACATATTTAACCCATTGTTAACAATGTGTTTTTGCTCTTGGATAATGAAAATGATTCTGATTAGGAGAGTTGAACCAACCTTTTGGTCTGTACTTTTGCAGTGTTGTTTTCCACCCGTTTTGGTGCTTGGCCTGTTCTGTGGAATGTTTTCAGGGAATTGATAAAGGAAGTAGCTGCTCCATCAGCACTTGTAGAACGACTGTTTTTCAGTCGATGGGTGTGGCCAAATGTTGGCTTCCAGGACTACATTGAAGCACATGAAACTGACAGAACCTGTCAGGCTCGTGGGAATGTTGCTTCTCTGTTTCTGCTATTATTACCGTACGGAAAACTTATTAAAACATTTGTGTGTTTCTTTTTTTAGGTATCAGATCTCATGATTTGTGTATCATTTGTTTTTCACCTTGTGGGTATTATGTTGCTTCTTACTGTAGTGGCTGGACGTATAGCTTAGCGCGTGACTTATAGCTTTGGTCAGTGCCCATTTGAGCACCATGTCCTTTGAGAAGGGGCATTCACATGACTCTTATACAGACTTACTCTCTGGAACACAATGAGGCTTTATCTCCTTGCTGAGTGATGTCTAAGCACCATGTAACACAAAGCAATGAGATCTGCTCTTTTGGCCAAACCTCCTTTTTATTCAGCATGAGCCGAGGGTAACAAAAGGTCTCCAGAAACATTCAAGACAGGATTTAGGCTCAAAAGAATAAGATGCCCCATCAGTTTTCTAAATGTGTAATAGGTAAACTTAAACAAAGGGAATGATTATATGTGAAGTTAAATTGTTAGATTGATGCCATGTTTGAAGATTTGATTCAGACAGCTTGGCAAAGAAGTTTTTTTTGTTTGTTTGTTGTTTTTTTGTTTTGTTTTGGGTTTTTTTAATGAGGGACCAGATGGCAAGGAGATCCGTGGTGTCTTCTATCCACCACTAATAGACTTGTCTTTGCTAGTTTATCTGTTGTCGTTAGGCAGTCTGCTTTTAACAATGGCGTCTCTCAAACTTTGTGATGGACTCAACACCAGCAAGGTTTTGGGGATGGTTAAGAGCCAAAATCTGACACCAGCCCACGATCTTTAAAAAAAGGACAACTGGTTCTTGATTGGGCTCCAGTGGAAAAGCGGTATCCCAAGATCCATGTTGTCTATGACTTAATGATTTCTAATGTTTATGATTTATCCCACAAATCTGAAAATAAATACATTTTCTATCTATGCTGCCAGTTCTCTGGTAAAAAGTTTCCAAAAGACACCCCAGCAATCCAGACGACCTGTGCTGTCTGTGGGGAAAGCAGTTTCACAAGCCATTTGTAGGTGTCTGTAGGCTTGTGCATGCAGAAGACTTATGCAGTGTCTCTGATTTCTGATGCCTCTCTACATGACTTTCCAAACCGACGGTCCAGAGCCTGCTTCAATGGACAACTGTCTCCTACTTTAACCTTATTTGGCCAATTTTTTTCATCAATTTGAAATACACACTTTTCCACTTAACCTTCCCATGTGATGATAATCTCTAGCTTCTAACTGACTAAACACACCTGATTTAGGTAGTCAGCGGTAGGTAGGATGGAGAATTGGAGACCAAGCAAGACAAAAGAACAAAGAACAAAAGGGATGGGGGGGGGGTTGTTTACCCCTGCTTACGAATGAAGGGTATTTATTTTCCAAAAAACCTTAAAAACACTTAATTTGTTTTTATAAACAATATCAAACTTTTTTGCCTTTTGTACCATAAAGTTTTTAAGGGCCATTAGACCACTGAACTTACGGCACTGTTAATAGACATTCCCTAAAGTACTTGCTAAGCTTTTGGGTTCAGTGATGTTGGTCCACTCTGCCAGTAGACATCTTTTGGAACGAGCATCTGTATATGACTCAACAACGTAATCTCATTTGTTTCTGGTTTGGAATGCAAACCAGCGAGTTGAGCACCAATCAACTGCTCAGTTTCAGCTTGGGTGGTGGCACTTAAATAGGCTAAAAGCCAAATCCCGTGATTATAATTGCTTTGTGTGCTGCTGTTACACATCATCTCAAAGCTCTGTTTGTGTGCAAGTTTAAATACAGTTTTTGTCTCAGTGGCGCGTGTACACACACACACACACACACACACACACACACACACACACACACACAGTCATCTGATCCGGCTGATGTGATGCTGCAAACACTGTACAGCATTTTCTGTAATTAATTCTGTTTTATTTTCCTAACATGAACATAACTCGTTTTGAATTTCCTGCATTAAATTTTGGCTTTTGACCACTCAATAAAACAGCTGCAGCTCTAAGTTTTCCACCATATAAGAGCTCTACACATCGATTAGTAAGACATGCAAAGTATAACAGAGCAGCCCTACACATTTAGCATAGTAAAATGCAGCTTTGTTTGAGCAAAAGCCTTTTTTTTTAAAAAAAAAACCTGGAGGTTTTAAGCAAGTGTGAGCAAAGGCTGAACAATAAAAAAAATATGCTAAGGAAACATTAATTTCATTTTTACACTTGCAAAAAGTCATAACTTTTATAGGCTTAGATTCAGGTTTATAATTAACTAATTATACTAAGCAGGTGGTGATGGTCATCAATTTCAGATATAGGGTGAATCACAGTCATTACCTGAATAGAACTGGGTAAGAAACAGACCAGCTGTGCTATGTTCTGCTAGATGGGCTTGTGGAAGAGTTTTAAGCAGAGCTACAAGACACAAGGCAACATTTTTGCAAGCAGATGGTCCTCACACTTACTATTGATTTGATTTAGACTTCCCTTCTTTCATTTTTTTACTTTTTCTTTTGTTCAGCGTTTTTTTTTTTTAACCAAATTTTTTTTTTTTTTTTTTTTTGACAAATCGTCACTGTGATATGTCTTTACTGCGTTTGTTTTTTTTTTTTACCAGCGTTTTTTTTTTACAATATTTTTTCCACCTTTTTTTAAATTATTTTTTCAAAAGTTGTATTAAAATGTAACAGATTTTATTTACATAAATAAAACTAAACGTACTGGTAGAAGATCAATTTTCGCAATTTTTTTTTACAATTTATAAACATTAAACTAAAAGAGTTTTTCCCTTCTTTTTATCTACTGCATTTGTAGCTATTGCAATTTCGGACAGTGACCTTCAAGATGCTCTGCTGTATGTAATACAGTTTACACACAATAATAAAGTAAATGCACCCCTCTGTAGTGATTCTTCTGAATTGCTTCTATTTTTATGCATTTTTGTGTCACTGGCCCTGTCCTAATACTCACACTTGCATCCTTGCACCCCTTATTTGTGCGTAGGGAGTCCCAATGCACTGAGGAGATGCACACTTTCTGTAGTGGAAAATCAGAACAGTTTTGACTGACTTTTGGGAATAAGTGTAATTAAATTGTAATCCTGCAATAATGATTTTTAGCAGCGATACTACATACAGCGAGACTACCAGCACCACCATTTTTTGTCAGGGGGGTGTTTTGTGTATGACTTAGCAATGGCGTTTGATGCAGATGGCGTACGTGCCTTAAACCATCTTGATTCTGCGTGTCAGCAGACGTGTTCCCTTGCGCACTTACCAACTAAATTAAAGATCTTAGGGTGTAGTGTGGGTATTGGGACAGGGCTTTTCTAGACAGTTTGTGTGTTTTCTGCCTTCTAGTTTTAACTGGATTCCAGACCTTATCCACCCTCAGTAATTAATGATCTCACAGCTGAATGAGCAACTTTCCACTAGAATGGAGCTTATGACATTTTAAAACAGCTGCATCCGAAATAGCATACTACTACTTTAGTGCATGCTTTCTGACGTTAAACTTTGTTTTATTTCATGTGACTTCTGAATAGTATGAATGTTGTATGAAGGAAATGCGGATGTACTATGTCCACCCCTTCTAATATTCTGTCACAACAGTCAAATTAATCAAATAATGATGAATGTCATCATAGATTAAACATGGACATATTCTATTTGTGGCCTGTTCAGCCTGTAGAGCAAAGGAATTTACATTTTTAATGAAGGACATCATTTTTGCTAGAGATCCCGTTTCAGTATTAACAGCCTCATCTTTGACTTTGAAAGTAAACATTAGCCGCTGATCGGATTTATAAGTTGTGTAGTCTCTTTTAAGGAATATAGCTGTGAGGTCGGTTTTATTAATTTTTACCACTTGATCAATGTAATAATAGATTTTTCCTGGCAAAATTGACAACAACGAAATCATCTTTATTCAATACAAGATCTTCCTGATCAAAGGTTCTGTCTGGGCTGTCATCAGAACTGTCAATCAACACAACACTTCCTGGGTTCTTTCACTTTCATTAGGTTTTTATCGGAGTTGCTGTCTTCAGGAATCTTCGTAGACACTTTCACTTTCCAGTGGCTTTTCACATTTTCTGTAATTTACCTTGAGTTTACATGAATAGGGAAGCAAACATATTTTGAGACAGATTTTTTTAACCACATTTGCCACAGTCTAACTTTCTCCATACACTGTTGGGATTTTTTCTTTAAATGCTGTCACATAAATAATTGTTTCTACCTTTCTCTAGAAACAAGGGATAGCTCATTAGCTATCCCTTACCCCCAGCTCTTCCCCCCTCCTGATTTTACAAGATATTGTAAGTGAACTATCTTAAAAGTAAATAAATGTAGAAACCAAACCAGATTAACTGCCAACTTAATAAAAGTGGCTTTTCTTTGTGCCACAAACATCAGATCAGATCATCCCAGACCCAATTTATACCTCTAGCCTGTGTATAAATAATGTCTATATTGACGCTTGAACACTTTACAGTCCTTCATTTAAGTCCCACTCCTAATAACTTTTTTTCCTACCTCCTTTTCTGCATGCTTTACTTTGACGGCTTTATTTTCTATTAGATCCTTGATCATTTCCTTTTTCCCAGTTAACAGGAGTTATTTCTAAAGTAGAGGTCAACCCGATAATGGATTTTACCAATACTGATACTTAGGTTTAAACATACTTAAAAATAGCTGATTAGTAATCCAATATTTTTTTCAAATTTGTGCAGGATATATAACAATATTACAAGTACATTAGTGCCAAATAAATTGCAACAATAAAAATTACGAAAATGTGCTAAAAAAAAAAAAAAAGTTCAATATTTTCAAATGAAAGCGCCCCCTTCCCCATTTTCAACATCGGAATAGGAAGCATTTTTCGCTATCCAAAACGAATGCAAATCCAACTAAAGAGAATTTAAAAATTAATGTAATTTTAAACAGAAACAGTAAAATGTTCAGCAAACGAAAATGTTCTTTTTGTTTGCACTAATGTTCTTTTTGTTTGCAAATATTGCAATCAGGAAAAAACCCTTTTTTTCGATATCGTCATAAATATTATCGATTGCATAATTGCAAATATTCTTGAAATATTGATATAATTTTAAGGCTATATCGCTCACCCCTATTGTAAGGATCTATTTATTTCATATTTTACTTCATTCACATGCCCTTTCTAAATATTTTTGATTGTATATGCAGAAAAATGACTATAGTGATGTAAATTGGTAGTGTTTCAATTCAAATTTTTGCCCTAAGAATTTGTTCCAAAACGAGTTCAATTTGTTTGCTGAGGTTCTTCTGTGCTTTTACACCTAAACAAAATTTTTTTTAAGCTGCACAGTTTTTAACTGCCTTATTATCAATGGTTAATTGAGTCCAGAGCATTAAAATGTCATAAATGTATAATAATATATGTATTATATGTAAAGCCACAGGTGTTTCTGCTTTTATTTTAGAACAGCTTTAGAACAACAAAAAACTCTCGGTAAGGATTTTCAGCAATAACTGTTAGCCAGTCGCTTGTTGGTGTCGATTCATTGATAAATAAATTGTACATAATGGGTACATACAGGTTTGTTACTGTGGAAACATTGCAAGCAAGTTTAAAGCATTTGGGTGCACTTTTGTAGTTTTTCAACAAAAATTAATTGTACTTAATTAATACAGTACAATTTTACAATTGATTATTAAATTTCTATAACTAAATCACCAGAAAAACCTAACGATGAAACATTTCTTTTGTTCCACTGTTTTTATCCATGCTTATAATTTGTGTATTAGATTGTACACACACAAAATCAGCCCAACTAACCTATGAATTCTTTTCAAATAGTTTATTTAAGTCACATTTTCATATTGAAATATACGTCACAGAAAAACTAATTTACTAGAATAAAGTTATGCTTTGAAGATTGTATGCTAATCAGTTCAGAATCCTTCTGATGTCCACTGTTGTGTTGCGGTGAAGGGGTGGGGAATTGAGTAATCTCAGCCTCAGATGCTACAACCACAAGCCAATAACTAAACGTCTGATGAGGGATAGTCGATTAATCAACATTTATAAGGAGGATCAATTGGCAGTCATTCCAGCTTATGAAGTTAAATGATTGTTTTGCCTCAAATTTTACCAATGTTCGAGATTTTAGTGAACTAATAACAGAAAATGAGGATCTATTCAATTTTTTAAAATGTTCGACGATTGCATTTGTATTATGTACACCTTATAGTCCTACTATTTATGTAGGGTTTTTGTTGCAGACTAGATTTATTAACATGTTTTAAGAAGTTTAATACTGTTAAGATGGTTTCATGTTTCATCCCTAGTCTAATACATATTGCACAAAACCCCCACATTTGCTGATTGTCCTGCACTGTGATATTCTGTGGACTTGAAAGACGGACGCTGACTTTTTTTCTATTTCTTTTTTCTATTTTTTTTTTTTACGTTTAAACACGCCCACCTGTACAGTTTAAAGTAAAAGTCTTTTTCATTTTTCGCGTCACTGGAAAAGCCTTTGTGCGGAAAAGAGTGTTTAAATGTTTTAAGCCTAAAAATCCATCCCCTGCGAAAGGTTTCTGGGAAATGTGCTTTGACGTTGGAATGTGCTGACTGCATGAATTATTTAAGAGCTCTGGGTAGTTTTTGGGTTTGTCCAATGCTCCTGAGCACTTAAAGGGGATCTAAAACATCATTCTTTTGTCGGGTTGTTTTCTTTCTAATTGTTTTTTTCTTTTTTGCTTTCTTTCTTATTTTGCTCTGCTATTATATTCTTTCCTTTCCCTCTCTTTTCCCATTGTGTTTGCCTACAATTAATTTCCTTGTCTTCATTTCTCATCTTTTCACCTTTGTACCCCTTTTCTGCTCTTTATTTTATCTTTCGATTCCTTCCTTTTGTTTGCGCCGATCTTTTCTTCCTATTCTTTCAGTGGACAAAAGGAAAGTGGACACGCTATTGAAGCCGGAGGTGGGAGGGCCTTATGTGCTGCTCTGTGATTGACAGCAGTGTCGATGTCCTTCTGCTATGACATGGGAAGCAGAAGAGGGAAGTGAAGGAAAGGAGTAGATGGAAGAAATGATAGAGTTTATATTCTTGAGAATGACTTGGATAGTAATCTTGCTGCTTTGAACAAGAGCGAAGTCAGGACTTCATACTGGATTAAGAGAATAATCTTGTCTGGAAAAAGGGAAACTCATTTCATATATATTCATATAAACATGGTACCTAACCTTGTATGTGCGCATTTCACGTTGGGCTGCATCACATGACTTTATTCATCTTTGTTTTTGTTTTTTTAATTATAAGATCATGTCCTAAAGTGGTGTATTCCTTACACCCTTCCAAAAAATTACTGACAAGCATTAAAAAAAATAATCATTCATTTTATAGAATTCGACAGACACCTATATATTTAGAAAGACTTGCATTTATCTAATCTTTGTATCTAACTGTGCAGTTTAGGGGTTAGGGCCTTGGTCAGGAGCCCAGCAATAGCAGATTGGTGGCACTTCGACCAGTGAGCCGAAACCTTAACCACTAGACTTCCACTTTCCAATTATTTACATAGAAGTGTAAATATTGCTTAAAAAATACTGCCGGAATAAGTAATGCTCCGTTGTTCTGTAATGACATCCGGTACCAAATTGTTCAGCACCTCGAATGGATTGGAGTGTAACGTGATCGCACAAGCAGTTCTTCGGTCGACAATAGAATGGCTGCTTGCATACTTGCATTTGAAAAGAAGTCTCTCTCGAGAAGATTGGCCCCCAGTTACTCAGTTACTCAACCCCCCTCCCTGATCCTGAAAATATTAACAAAGCCACCCTTCCCCCACTGCTGCTATTTCTTTTCCATGCTAGATGGTGGGGCTGGGCGTAGCTTGTTTCTAAACTGGAATTGGAGTTTTTACTTGCGACAGCAGAACTAGTGAAGTGCATCGGAAGTGTTGGATGCAGTGGAATGTGGGCAAGAACTCATCTTTTTTTAAGGAGATGTTTTGTATGAGAGCTGCTGACTTCCGGGTGCATGAGCAACAGTTTATCCAGTTATGTGACAGAGTTGAGAAAATTTCATGCAACTGGGGTGTAAAGACAGAGTACACAGTGTGCAACACAAACTCATTTTTTATTTCCGATGGGGGTGTGTGTGTGTGTGTATGTATATATATAAAAAAATTGCAGAAATGTATAAACAAAAGTTTTCTCTTGTATACAAAAACTTTCTACTGGTTGCCACAGACCTACTAAAGTGTTACCATGGCAACCAGTAGCATAACAGCTTACTTTTATACATAATGTTGGGAATTCCTACCAGTTAGTTTTGCATACGAGTCATATTTTACAAGTTGGTAAGCTAAGTGGTAATTAAGGAATGCAACAGTTAAAAATATGCAAATTTAAGCCAGTAATCAACACAGGTGCTGTGATAAGACAATGTGGTTAACCGGCACTACCCTAGAGTGTAATTCCACTTGGATCACAGCAATTTGCCAACTATTTTAACATTCAAGTGCCTAATAAATGAAGCAGCATGCTTAAGTGTTATAAGGACATTAAAGACTGTGAAACATCCACAAGACAAGTTGGTGCCTGTTTTTCATTACACCTATAAATAGGCTCACCAGCCTGTTTTTTTTTTTAACCTGTCAAAGTTATTAAGAGGAGAAAAAAAACCATCCTTACGGGTCTGGCAGCAAAAACCTTACAGACTCTTAACATTTATCAAGAGTTTCAGTTGTCAGAGCTTTGTGAATGTTTCTCTACATTAAGTTTAGCACTAACTAAAAGGACTGAAATGAGGCAATTAATAAAAACTTGTAAGTTAAATTTACATTTGCAGCATTTGGCAGATGCTCTTATCCAGAGCGACTTACATTTATTTCATTTATACACCTGAGCAATTAGGGGTTAAGGGCCTTGCTCAGGGGCCCCACAGTGGTGGCTTGGTGGAGTTGGGAACCAAACCCACAATCTTCAGGTTGGGAGTCCAACACCTTAATCATAAGCCACCACTTCCCCTAAATTAAACTAAAACTAATACCGTTATTATTATTGTCCTCTTTGACACATCAGAATAAAGTTGGTTTTTTTGGCATTTCTTGGGTAAAATAGAACAAAATAACTTAATTTCTTTCTGCAGATTAATAATGCAGCTCCATATATTTAAAATACACAGATGGTGCTTTTCCACTGGGGTGCGGTTCCGCAGCCAGTGTTTGTCCAAGCCTGGCACTTGTTGGCACTCGACTCATGTTGGCACTGTCCTGAAAGCAGGATTTACGATGTGCCCGACATACTGAACTAGAACCAATCAACAGTTTAAATATTTAGTAAAAACTAAATATTTCTTCCTTTTTTTGATCTTCCTTTTTTTTGTAACCTGTCCTAATCTGTGAATTGGTTAAACTCAGCAGATGCAATTCCCCTGATGTCTCTTTAGATAGTTGAACTTTAGGTCTAAGCACTAGGAAGGAACAGGTTCCTCTAGCGCTCCTTTAGAGTAAAGGGAAACCGTATAACAGTGCCGTAGGAAGCTTTTTGGCATAAGTCGCATGGAGCACACACTCCAGGTCATTATTTCTGCACCTCTGCTAGCCGTTATGCAGAAAGCTAAACGTGCCCCCTGTTCCTTATGACCGCATATTTTGCTGCATCTGCTGACTTTTCTCTCTGCTTTCCTCTGGAGGTCTGTGTAATATAATCTCTCTCAATCTTCTACTGAAAGATCTCTGTCCCTCTCTTGTCCAAACAATTTACAATCTAGTTTGTCAATATTTGTAAACTCTAGCAAAGATGCCAGTGTGTGCTTCAGTTTCAGTTGAACGCCCTGCACGGGCCACTGCGGTGTAAGCATTTACTGCTACAGCCCATTGCTCTAAACTGCACTTGACCTTGAACAGCTAAGCAGAGCAGAGGAGGGGTTTCTAGCACACATACTATGTCTGTTTTAAAAAGAAATGATCCCAAACTTCGAGTCGGTGCCAATCGGGGTAGTGCTTTTCCTGCCATTTAAACTCGAACTCTTCTTTTCTTTAGTTTTTCTTAGCTCATGAATGCTTGTGCGCATTTTACTTTCACTTTCCAAATCATCGTCAATCGCTTAAATGGACAACAACCAAACAGGAAAAAGAGAAATGTGCTTATATGAAACACAGAACTTTGTATTAGCATAATGAGTAGCTCATGTGACTCCCGCTGCTGATCTGGGATGTGATGTGGCAGTCATGTTTAAAGTTTTCGGAGTCTTTGTTATAGTCTTGGCAATCGCTTAGACATTTAGAACACAGAGGAAAAAACATTACTGGACCTATAGAAATCAAACAGTTTTTATTTTGGAAATGCAGAACCCTCTACAAGATAAAAATGAAAGAATAGATTAGTAGATAATCTAAAAGTGGAATAGTGTTGGGTCTGTGTATCGTGTAGTCTTTTTTTTTTTTTAATGAAAGACACAAAGTAGGGTGGAATATTCCATGACGTGTTGGAGGCATTAACACTTAAACACTTAGCAATGATTTATGAGCTGTGATGCTTAACATTTATCTTCATGAACACTTACATTAAGGCTATGCAAATAATTCGACTTGATCGTATGGAAAGCAGCAAACAAGTCATTAAACTGATCAATGAGTTAGCTGTGTCTCTGGACACCCCCCCCCCCAAAAAAAGATACAATAAAATGCTTTTGTAATTACAGCAGTCTTGTAGGTTAGAGAAATAAGTTTCTTGTGGTGGTTATTTTACTGATAATTACCCAACCTATATACCTCAAACCCACCAATTGATTGTCAATAAGTCCAGAAAGCAAAAACATTACAGGAAAAATAGTGTTGTGAGCTGAAATGCAGCATTGATTGTAGTCTTTATTCTTCTTTAGTCATTTGGATGCATGTGAAACTGGGATAGAAGTGTGTGTGTGTGTGTGTGCGCGCAAAAGTCGAAAAAAAAAAAGCCAGTGCTGGAGTGTATGGTCTCTGGCTTGCCAGACGGTTTGGCTGCACTAGTGAAAGGGACTCATTGTGTTGGTATATAATCAGCTTCTCGGTGGAGAGCTTCCTCCTCTAACAGACCTCATGGTCTCCCAGCCAGAGCACAAGCTGCTCAGCACTTTCTCTAACGGTCATCCTCATCCAGGCCAAGTCATAGCCAACAGTCAGAAAACAAAATACCTCCGACATGTGTGTCCAAATACAGTGAAACCTCGTCATATAAATTAAAATCACCCGGCAGGCGAGTTCTTAAGATAAATATTGGTATTGTGATGCAAATTTTCCCATAAGAAATAAAGTAATAGCCAGCACAATAATTATATTTCTGCATATAAAAACAATTTTTAAAGTTCTAAGCTGTCTTCGGTTGACTTTGTTTGCGTAACTCAGCCGTTGTTCGGTTCGGTTTGTCCATATGTCCAAACTGCTTCGTAAACATTAGCAAATTCTTAAAACGAAAAATAGTAAGGGGAGGAATTTGTATGCCGAGTTTCCAGTGCAACATTATGTTTGCTGTAAGCATCAGTAGCACAGATCCGCTCTCCAAATATTCAGTGTGCTTAGCATCCAGTTAGTTTCATTGTGGTTGCGTTCATGTGCGCATCCTCAGGTCTCCCATCTGGGTTACCCAGGGTTCATATTTTGTTTTGTTATCCGATATGCATCACCTGCCACCAGGACAGAGACTGAGGTAACCGGCTGCTGCTGTGTGTGGTGTCTGTAATGTCAGAACCACATGCAGGGTTAGCCGGGCCAAGATTTTTGATAATGTTGATTAAAAGCTGCACTTGATTAAAGACCTTCTGTTGATGAACTTTGTCTATTTCAAGAGAAAACGTTCAGACTTGTTAGCATTATTTCTGGTCAGGACGTAGAGCTCTTTGAATATAAAACAGATGGGAAAGATCAAGCAAAGAGAAGCTTTCAGCCCTGGACATTCCCACATGCCTGCTCAGTTGAGCTCAGTGTTTTGACATTGTGTAGCAGACTATGTGATGCACACTGAAATCTTCTGGATCAGATGCACATCCCGAATAGCTCTGGCTCTGTTTCACATACACTGGGTTCTCTGTTGGGCGAAGTCTGGTTCAGCGCTGCTGCTTAGCCGGAATGAGAGAGAACGTTACAAGTCACAGCCACTGGAATGTCCTGACTTTGGCTGGCCAGAAAGTGACCTTTTGATCCATAACTTATTTAAGTTTATTGAACTGTAAAGGTGTTTAGTCCCCCCCCCCCTTTGATATTCTCTATTAGCACATATTCAGATCTAATTTACTATCAGCTCATATACAGATGGGTAGGCAGGTTTTTTTTTTGTTTTTTTTTGTTTTTTTTAAGAACTTTCTAGTATAGCACAGAATTCATGCTTCATCCAGGTCCCATGCTCGGAGTATCACACCATCACCACCACCGTGCTTCACATGCTGTATTTCTCTACACCAGCCAATGTCTTAATTATCATCCAAGAATTTATTTATTTTCTTTCATTTATTTCTTGTATTTATTCGTTTTCCTCTTTTCTTTCCTTCCTTACCTTCTCTTTTTTTCTCCTGTCCTCTCCTTTTCCTTTCCTCTCGTCCTTTCCTTATTTTCCTTTTCTTTTTTTCCCCTTCTCTTCCTTTAGTTCCCCCCCCCCTTCAGGTTTTAATGGGTTCTTTTGAGACTTTGTTGATGAGGTGCTGCTGTGCTCCTGGGGAAATTTTGGCAGGTCAGCTGCTCCTGGGATGACTTGATACTGCTGCAAGACTTTTCCATTTGTACTGTGGTACAGGGAGGTCTAATCACTCGCTCTTTTTACCCCTCAGCTTTTTAGGAATTTCTGTAGACAGTGGCAGTTTGTGCTTGTGGAAACCTGGGACTAGACAGAACTAAGGATCAATATATATTTGCTGATAATTAAGAGGGTAATTCCTTTTTTTTTTTCTTAAGGGCAAAACTGGCGAATTTTCTTTTAGAATAATTCCTATAATACCTGAAATAAAATTTGAAAGTGATGAACTGGAAACCAGGAAGTGTGCAAATACTTTTTTTTAATGCCTCTATACTTGTGCATACCTGAATTAACTTCAGGTGTTTTGTGTGTTTTCAATTTCAATTTTGTTTTAATTTCTGACACACATTGTTGAT
This sequence comes from Bagarius yarrelli, assembly GCA_005784505.1. NCBI lineage: Eukaryota > Metazoa > Chordata > Actinopteri > Siluriformes > Sisoridae > Bagarius > Bagarius yarrelli. The sequence continues at coordinate 2,932,091 of VCAZ01000021.1, forward strand.
GTCAGTGCATGGACATGTTTGCAGTCTCAGGGATTTGTGTGAATCTGCCTGTTAGTGTTGTTAATGTTCTGATCTGTGTGGACATAAATAGTATTTAAATGTATCCGACAGCTCTTTTTCGCAGTTGGTTGAATGTTAGGGTGGGGGGAAAAGTTGATTTATCGATGTATCACGATTCTTTCTGTAACTAATAATTAAGAATCGACTGTGTGGCAACACTTTGCGAGGCTTCCACCGGATTTTAAAAAAAGCCAAGCGAATTACTCGGTCAGTGGCGGTTTTATTGGCAAGGATTTGTGCCCGTTTTCCGTCATGGATAATCGGGCTTTCACACACTGTTGCAGACGCTCGAGCCAAGGTGACGTTTCAATGTTTCATTCAGAGCTTCGTCATTCTCAACACAACTTTGTTAATAAAAGAAACTTTATGAAACCAAATCATCTTTTTAAGATGGCTGATAGTCATACAGAAATTCCAACTAGAAACAAAAAGTCATAGAAACTTTAATTCTAGTTAAAATGTAAAGTTGTAAACGTGGATGTACACAGCAGATAAATTAGGGGGGAAAAGTGTATATTAAGAATTGATTGTGGAATCGGATTGCGACTCTCGGAATCTTATGGGTTCGTAAAATACCTAAAGTTTTCCACCCCTATTGAATAAAGTATTTGATACCTAAAATACTGACTTTAGTGTCTTTGTCCTGAATAATACACTGATGTGCAGTATTGTCAAGCCCGTATCTTTAAAGAGGTCAAGTACAAGCAAACGGCAGTCTTGTGTATTTGCTTATCCTAAACCTGGATATTACAGAGTGTTCAATTCCCTTGTGTGATGTCGAACCTGTGATAAACTCGGAATGGGATAAGTGTCATGGTAATAAGCTGTTTGGAACAAATCCTAGTGTTAGGAAATCCTTTTCTACTAATTTAATATCGGTGTCTTTTAGGTCAGACAAGTCTTAGGCATGGACATTTATTATAAGGTGAACCCCCATCATGTCCTAACTGTAAAGACTGTAAAGCAAATTCTTTATTGAATCGCACTGTTTTTAATGTAAATGGACAACAGTTTTATCCAGAGGTTTAACCAAGTTTATTTAGAAATGCATCACCCGATTGTATTTTTAAATGATCTAGGGTACGTTTGAAATGTCGTCTATAACCTTAAGTTAATTTCATACTTTGTATAATTTATTCTAAAATCGCCATAAAAATAGTCTAGATAAATAAATCTGCTTATCCTGCGTGTCATACCTCCAGAAAAAAACCAGAAAACTAACAGGAGTTTGACCTGCAAATTGTCTTTTGAACAAATTTTAAGCGATTAATTGTTTTAAAGCCTGTGTTGTGTAGCTGTCAATGCACTATTTTTTTTTATTAATGTCTTCTCCCCTTCATTCTCTTCAGCCCTTCTTCAGGCTACTTAACCTGCGCAAGCTCGGTCTGAGTGACAATGAGATCCAGAGACTTCCCCCTGAGGTGGCCAACTTCATGCAACTGGTGGAACTGGACATCTCTCGAAACGGTACCTGCTCACACACACACACAGGGAAACACCCCTTTTTTAGCTGTCACTTTTGTAAAGTATTATACATCAGATAATACCGTGGGATGTGGTAGCTCAGTGGTTAAGATATTGAATCAAAAGGGATGGGTTCAAGGGTCAGGATAACTAAGGTGCTACTGCTGAGCCCTTGAGCAAGCTTTAGAAGTGCTAAGCTGTATTAATGATATGATATTGTAAGTCACTCATAAGGGCATGTCACCTGGCATGACTGTAAAACGGTTGACCTCATGAAACTCGTCATTTCATTGCTAAATAGGACATTGCTTCTGGAACTCTGAATTTAATGTTTGCAGTATTTACATCAGGAGTGTCAAACTGAATTTCTGGAGGGCCGGCGTCCTGCAGAGTTCACTGTTAACCAGTTATTCCAAACCCCAGAACATGTTTTTTTAAAGGGACTAATAGACATGATTAGCTGGATCAGGTGCAGTTAATTAGGGTTGCTAAACTCTGCAGGACACCGGCCGTCCAGGAACTGAGTTTGACACCCCTGATTTACACCAATCCATACTACTTAAGGTTCAGTTAACATGTTGCGTCTAAAAATGTGCGGAAACTGCTTGGCTCGCCACTTTCTCCCTCTTACCAAAGCACTTAGGAGCTTGCTCTACCGGAGGGGTCTGTTATTGCAAAGCATCCATTAGCCGTGTTTATTACAACAAGGGAATTTCAGCAGTGGATTTCCACCACCGAAAAAGTTTTATTTGCTCTGCACAAAACATGTGGTCAGCCGCTTAGTACGTACTGCATTTAGTACCCAAGTTAATACCTTTTTTTTTTTTTTAGTATGATCATTCGTAGCATAAATTAAATTTGGATGTACTACATCCAACACCTCACTTAAACATTCCAGCAGTGCAAAATTTATAGTTGGATGTAAATGTTGACTTGGATGATGTCAAACTAGTCAAATTTAATCACAAAGAACCATGTTATTTTCTAAAGTACTACAAAGCTACTACAAAGGATGTGTTTATTGTATGTGTACTTCAGAATCCTGATGGAAGTAGTAGGTCATACAGGAACAGAGGTTCGGTTGAGCCCGTGCCTCAATGGGTTGGAGCTGTTTTGTTAATTTTATGCTGGTCTACAATCCAGTGTAAATGTCTGCACTTAATTTGTTATTCATTTAAAGACGTAATCCTGACTGAAGGTATTTGCATACGAATTTGCTAAACTATCTGCAATTGTAACCGCGCTACCAATAAATTAGCTTTAATTCTGTCAAGCACATCTCGCGTCCTTAGAGTAGAAGTAGGGTAGTGGTAGCTTGGTGGTTAAGGTGTCAGACCGTTTATCAGAAGATTAAGTTTAATTCCCAACACCACCAAGCTGCCACTGCTGGGCTCCTGAGCAAGACCCTTAACTGCTCAATAACACAAAGTAAAGCACTCGAGATAAATGCACCTGCCAAATGCCGTAAATGTTAATGGAAGTGTTTCAGAGCTGTACAAGTTCTGCTTCAAAAACAAAAATTGATTTAAATGTGCGTCTAATGTGAATCATCCTTTGAGTTACATAAAGGTCATCTACAGATCACTGGCGTTCTTTTGCTACAGATGCCTAAAGTTCCTGAATGTGACAATGGCAAAACTGGCCCACTCGGGGTAATAATCGGGCCCTCACTCAGAGAGGAAACAGCTATAAAGAGTAAAAACTATCAATGTTTTAATTGCAGTCACTGTAACGCTACATTTTGCTACAAAGTCTTGTCTCATTTGAATAAAGAAATGTCCACAAATTACCGTAGAGCATAGTTTCTTTTTTTTTTTTTTGTGGACATCTGCTTACCATTAAAAACACCTGAAACAGTGGACCATTATTTGTGACACTCTTGGGTATACAGGTCTTGCTGATTTTGCACCCAGTATTTATCTCTTTTCTCTCTCTATCCATCCTCTCTGTTCTCTTGTAGACATTCCTGAGATCCCTGAGACCATCAAGTTCTGTAAGGCGCTGGAGATTGCGGACTTCAGTGGAAACCCCCTCTCCAGGTCAGTCCATTTGTCAAGACCCAAATTCCGATGCAAGTGCAGCACATTCAAGTTCAACAAGCGAGAGAGGGGAAAGGAAAAGCAACTGTACATTTCGATTCCGATCCTTAAATTGAGCTGAATTTAGATTCCTATCTTTAATTTGAGCCGTTGCAATTCAGACGAGAAATGATTCTGGGAGGAGGTTCCCTTTAGTCTGACACATCGCTCTGCACTATAAAGATTTATGATGAAATTCAGATTTGCATGTGAATATGCAGGAAAAGGGATATTTTGCTGATTTAATAGAAATGTATTGATAACCAAGTGCTAGTATCAAATAGGGCTGTGTAAAAATATCGATACAGGTAACTGTACTATATTTGATATTTTTGCTCACAATAGTAAAACTATTTAAATATAGTAAAGAATATTTAGATCATGCGCTCCAGGCAACCTGGGTTCGGTTCCAACTTTGGGCTTTTCCCGTCCCCCTGAACACCCCCACCACCAAACCCATTTTAAGGCCTTGATCTGCTCTTGGTCAAGTTTCTCTCTCAATTTTCTTGTATCGTGTTCATTTGTCTGATTCTGTAATTTTTTTAAAATACCAGCGTCGTCACCCTTTCACACTTTCTCCATCTCTCTCTTTCTCTTGCTGTCTTATAGATTACCGGATGGCTTTACACAACTTAGAGCACTAGCCCATCTTGCACTCAATGATGTGTCGCTACAGTCACTACCGAATGACATTGGAAAGTAAGTGCCTTTGCATGAACGTTCGCACCCCCCCCACACACACACACACACAGAGTAGAGTAGGTACAAGAAAGTATGTCAGATTGTGAGTATGTGTGGAGAGTGGTACTTCTGAATTATCATGCACACACTGGGCTCTGGGTTTGGCTCTCAGTAGTGTTCATGCAGATGGAGGAGCCCCTTGTTCTTCCAGACCAACTGTCACAACATAAATTTACCATCTGACTAACACACTTCCCAGTTCGTTCTCCACCTCTTTTTATTCTGTCCCTCTAATTTGTGTTTTTCTGTGCTCTAGCTTGGCCAATCTGGTAACTTTGGAGCTGAGGGAGAACCTACTGAAGTCTTTACCCACGTAAGTCGAGGTCTTTTTTGCAGTTTGAACACTGCGCTAGGCTGCAGAATTGAATATATGTGTATAAAATTTGTTTCCTACACTAATGGATTTTTTAAAGGTAAAGAGAAGGTAAAGACAGCATTGTGTGTGTGTTTGTGTATGTTCTATAATTAGCACTGTGTCTGGTTTCGCAGCTCTCTGTCTTTCCTGGTTAAACTGGAACAGCTAGATTTGGGCAGCAATCAACTGGAACTGTTGGTATGAAAACACTGAACACATTTCGTCTCTTTTACATCCCAATAATATCTACAACACAGCCAGTTCTTCCGAATGGCGGTTTTTATAGCTGGATTTTTATAAAGTACTAGCTTCGATTAAATCCTGCTCACACCGTCATGGCAACACCCATTTGTTGTCTGAGTGCAGCAAAGTAAACAATACAGGATCACACAAAGGCGTCACCCAGGCAGTGGCGGTGATATAATGGCAAAGCCCTACCCACAGTTCCCTTCTGTGTACAACATATCTCTTGATCACAGCTACCACCTGAGAGAAGGTTCTCTTTCCAATCTGACCATAAACCCATTATGTTATTGCTATGTTTTGTTTTATTATGTTAGGAAAAACAAAGTTACTGTCATTAAAATTCATACTATTTTTTTTTACAAAGCTGTAGAAATACATTATGCACCATAATTGCTATTAAAGGGTCTCAATCCCAGATCACTGGTATGTGCTTGTATCAAAAATGACACGAATAGCTGCATGTATATACAGCAATTTTTTTCTCTCTCTCTCTCTTTCTCTCTTACACACACTTTCTCTTTCCCTCTGTTTGTCCCTCTCTCTGTGTGTCTCTCTCTCTCTCTGTCTGTCTTTCTCTCTTATACATACTTTCTCTGTCCCTCTCTCTGTGTGTCTATGTATGTCTCTCTCTCTCTCTCACTTGCTCACACAGTTTATCTATTAATTTATTAATTTTATCTCTTACATCACACACTTCTTGTTTTCTTACCCTAGCCGGACGCACTGGGGGCACTGCCCAACCTCCGTGAGCTGTGGCTGGACAGAAACCATCTGTCTTCCCTTCCCCCAGTGAGTACACGCTGCATCCGATTCATTAAGCATCGAACCTTTTTAAATAGCTAATTTTGATAGTTTAGTCTTCGTACAGCTGCTAATCCGCACATGATCGTGATCATAAGCACAACAAAGGTGGGAAAATAGAAAATATTGGGTTTTTTTCTTGTGCTAGTCTTTTTGAACAAAGAAAAAAAGAATAGAATAACTTTATTATTACCATATTTTATTGTTATATATATTCATATATTGTACTGTATATTACAAATAAGAAACAAATATATGAAATGCCAGGTTTTTGTGATGTAAAAAATGAGCTGATGATAAATCACTTTAACAACTTTCTCCACTTTAACGTAAACTGTAAACTGTACAATTATGTAAAATCAATTAGGGTGGGGAAATTAAAATAAAAAAATGTGTTTATCAATCTTAAAGGTGAAGCACACTTTGGATTTTATTACATTGCATGCGGTTTTTTTGGGGTATTTTACAGCATTATATCCCACTCATGGCACATTGACAATTGACAATTTTTTATTACTTCCTTTAATGACACTCAGAGTTTTTTTTATATTATACTAATATTTATTATTTCTTTTTATTTATCTTATTTTTTAGCTTTATGTCTTGATGTCATTTCTAATTATGTATCCGAAATGCCTCTGATAATCAGCTTTAATAAACTGCTTTTACAGATTTAATAAACAATATTTTTTGTACTCTAAATAACAGAACTGAAATTCATTTGCACTACAAAGGTCCACAGAGTTCATTTCTCGCCCGTTGCTTGTTTACAGGAATTGGGAAATTTGCGGCGGTTAGTGTGCCTGGATGTGTCCGAGAACCAGCTAAACGAGTTGCCTTCTGAAATCAGCGGCCTCATCGCCCTTACTGACCTGCTGCTCTCACAGAATCATCTGGAATTCTTGCCGGACAGCATCGGTGAGTCTATCAGATTTTACTTTTTCTTGCTGATGTGAAGGACGTTCAAGTTTACCTGTAATTACTTTCCTACCCAATATGCATATCATTGACAGGCAAAGTTTAGATAGCGTTCAGGATGGTTGCTGTGCCTAAACTTTGCAGCGTTCACTGAACATTTCCAGTTAATCTTATGGCTTGTTGCTGCAACCCTGCAGATTATATTTTTTTGTTTATTTTGTATTGACAATGCTGCCCTCTCGTGTCAGTTTCCATTACTGAAGGCTTATAGCAAAATACCTTTATACAGAGTGATTTATTTATTTTACATCCATCTGAACAGTTACAAGGGTTAAAGGCCTTGTTCAGGGACCCAGCAATGGCAGTTCAACACATTTTACCACTGAGCTACTAGGGGTGGTAATCGCAATTCGATTGAGGGCTGTAATGTGATTATTTAATGATTATTGATGCATTTTTTTTTTTGTTTAAATGGATTTTAGATTTAATTTTTTCTTATTGTCTGACTATTAAAGCATCTGTATCTGTAATGACTCATAATGAATTAATTTTATTTTTTATTAATAACATAAAGGGAAGTGTTTTGGCAAGTCAAAAACAAAGTTACAAAGAACCAACAGGATATTGAACATTTGCATGTAGCAAAATGCATTATTTAGCAAATGTTATTCAGTTAAGCAGCAACAGCCATATTGGATGCGTAATCAGTAACTTAAATTAAGGCTTTATCCGAAATCGCTTAGTACTTAACTACATGTAAGTAAGTACTCTTTTCCCCGACTGTTAAAAATGTATGTTCATGGTATGGGTAGGTGCAGGGTGAAGATGCAGTATTTTTGAATTCTGTGTCTTTACACCAAGCCAAATTTCTCGTGCTGTAAACTGCCCTTAACTGTACCTGGCAATAAAGTTTTTTCTAATTCTAAAGTATGCATGAAATTATTTCTTTAAGTAAAAAGTGACGTATCACCGCATTCCGCCTCTTCCGCATATGATGAGTCTCTCTCATGAGACTCTGTCTCATGGGATAGTATCCGTACGGGAGTAGTAGGTCACCATTGGGTTCTGCTATCCCTTTGCCACTATCATACATCTGTTCTGTGCACATCAGACTGTCCCGGATGCTGCAATTCCGCACTTTAAAGCTCCCCTTTTGTGTTCAGTCAACGTTACTTTATTATTTAACATTTAGAAATATAAAATCAAGCTACCAATTTCAAAAGATAGTTTTTGTCAGGAATTGGTCAGATGCACTTATTAAGCATGACATTCGTTTCTTATGTTCTTGAACTGACTGAGTGGTTAAGGGCTTCGCTCATGGGCCCAGCAGTGGTGGTGCCCAGGAATTAAACCCTGATTATTTGATCAGCAGTCCAGGACCGTTACCATTAGGCTAAAAATAGGTTTTGATTTTTAATTGTATTCTTTGTCCATTTCTTCTTGTTTATAGGCTCCTTGAAGCAATTGTCTATCCTAAAAGTGGACCAGAACCGCCTGGTGCGTCTGACGGACTCAATCGGTGAATGCGAGAACCTCACAGAGCTGATGCTGACGGAAAATCTGCTACAGGTACCAGACTTAAAATTTTTTGCTTTAATCATTTCATCATTAATTATTGTGTTTTGTTGTTTAAACGTACAATAGGTGATTGCTATCAGTATGTGAAGAGACTTTCAATTAGCGCAACAAAAAGGCTTCTAAAGACAATCATTTCGTTAAGTGGTCTAAATGTATTTATATATTCTGTGCCAGTTTGGAATTGGTTTGGACAGTGAGGATGGAAAGAACACTTTCAGTGCTATGAGGCTACAATTAGCATTTCCAAGATGTCTGGCTACATCTTTAAGCAAACCCTCTGTTGAAGTAGAGCGGAACACCTAATCTATGCTTTATTAACTAATTAAATAAAATATTAACCCGTCTTCTGTAGTCGCTTCCTGGTTCTCTGGGAAAGTTAAAGAAGCTGACCAACCTGAACGTGGACCGTAACCGCTTAAGCAGTGTCCCAGCTGATTTGGGCGGCTGCACCAGCCTCAATGTCCTCTCTCTACGAGACAATCGCGTGGGCAAGCTGCCTGCTGAACTTGCAAACGCCACAGAGCTCCATGTGCTGGATGTGGCAGGCAACAGGTAAAGTCTACAGATCCAACTTTGTCCAGTTGTTTTAAATAAAATACTTGTTAAATTCTGTCTGACTGCATTTTTTTGAAAGAGCAGATTATTATTAATGTTTTTTTTGCAATGAATATTAGGTCAGCATTATGCTTGACATTATAGACATATAATTCAGTGTTTGAGGAGTTGAACCTATAATCATCCTGCTGCTCGGAGGATCATGGTTTCAGTTCCCAACATCACCAAACTGCCACTGCGGGGCCCCCCTTAACTTTTAACCTCTCAGATAAAAAAAAAAATAATAAGATGAATGTAAGTTGCTCTGGATAAGGAAATCTGCCAAATGCTAAATGTAAATGTGGAGTAAATCAATTTGTGACAACACCACCAGCTTGTGCGAATTTAAAATGGTGACTTTATTATTTGTCAGATGTGCTTTTCTCTATAATTTTGTGATTTCTTTACAAAACAACTTGCCGATCCTGTTTATTTTCCTCTTACTATGTATAGACTGCAGAACCTGCCCTTCTCACTAGCCAATCTGAACCTCAAAGCCATGTGGTTGGCCGAGAACCAGTCGCAACCCATGCTCAAGTTTCAGACCGAGGACGACGAGCGGACAGGGGAGAAGGTGCTCACCTGCTACCTGTTGCCCCAACAGCCTACACCCAGCTTAGGTAAGGCTCACCTCCTTGTCCCTGACACACTATCAGCGCTAATGTCTGTTAGCTAACTAATGTGTGACTTCCCCCATTTTCGTGTGTTATCAGAAAACCTGCTGCAGAACAGCGTAGACGAGAGCTGGCCCACAGACACTAATCTAAACCGAGTGTCCGTCATCCAGTTTCAGGATCAAACCAAGGCTGATGAGGAGGACGACGAGACTGCGGCAGAGAGGAGGGTGAGTGTGTGTTGGGATTTTTCGTAGGAACTTGCCTCTTGTGTTGCTCAATGCATGCAGCGTAATGTTGGGTTCCTGCTTTGTTTTGAACCAGCAGGGTCTGCAGCGGCGAGCCACACCTCACCCCAGCGAGCTGAAAGTTATGAAGAATGTGATTGAGGCCCGAAGAAACGAGGCTTTCACAGCCAAGTCCGATGAAGAACAAGACTCCCCGGACTCTGAGGTCTGCATTAGTGTGTGTGCAATTAAATCCATCGCAAATCTCAAAAGCAAAGCCAGTCTAACCTACGAATGGGTGTGATTAATCGATGATCATTAATTGAAAGTTACAAATTTTGTTAATCATAATTCATTAAATCAATTGATTGTTTTTAAGAACATTCTGTACTGGTGAAAAGAGTTCGGTTTTCCAGAGAGAGAGAGTGCACAACACAGAGGTCTGCATGTGCGCGTGCGTTACAGTACTTGCACTGAAAAGTGGAACATAGAAAATAAAGAGCATATTGATATTTTATCCAATCACAGTGATATTTTTTTGTTGCAAAGTTAATTAATTTTCCCACAACGCGCTTCATTGTTTCTTATTTTGGCAATGCGCTAGTACGCATTTGAATGTTAGTTTTCCTGATTTAAAGAAATTGTCACACCACAAGCCAAATATACATTTTCTTTACATGCACAATTAAAATCTGCAGCATATTTGTTGTTTCCAAAGCTAGCTAGCAAGCACCAAGTGTGTACTTTCATCTATTTCCACTTCCTGCTATTTTAACCCCCTGCTTAGGTGAATTGACGGCAATGCACAATTGTTCCAGGCTCGTAAATAGACCTGAAACCCCCAAGCACACAAGCATAAAGTAGCAGTCAGGTGCACAGTCTACTTAATAGCTTAATGTACTTGTTCTTTTGTGCTTTATGCTTTACCGGCAGTGTCACGTTGTAAACTTCTCTTTCAGACTTTTTTTTAATGCTTACATTTTTCTCTGGAACCCTGGAATAAAACATTAATTTAAGTATGCCAGCACCTCAAGAGGGCACTGTACCTGTTCTGTTCTCAGATTTAATGGGAACTCGGGGGATCTAGTTAAAAACACCTCTGTAAAAACACAACACCGGATTTGCCTCATCAATTGTTTGTCTCTTTTTTTTCTTTTATGTTTACCTGCACTGCTGAATATATTTTCTAATTTGGTGGAAAGTTTGTTTAAACCGTTTATCATGAACCTTGGGTGAAAGTCTTTACATGCTGTCTTGCCATTAACAAATTAGCACAACTTCAAAATATGAAACAAGGACATGTGTTTGGCATGTTTTGGGAGGGACTTTACAATGATCGGTGTCACTGTTATTGGATGAACTTGTACACACACCTACAATGCACAGGGATTAAAATCTGGAGAAACTAAACTGGTTTTTATTTACTACCACTAAAGCACACATACACTTCGCTGTTTCTCTCCGTTCAGTTTCCACCAGTCTAGAACGTTAAACAATTAGTTGGTTCAGTTAATTATACTGGACATTCATAGATTGATTCATCTTCTAATTAATTGTTCACAGGAGAAACGGATGAGTGGATTGTCCAATCAGAGCCACGACTCCCAGGTCTCTAACAGCACTGCCTCAGCCGTCTCTCGCGAAGAGACGCAAAAAGTGAACAGCAACGAGGTGGAGTTCGATGAAAGACAAGAGGACGAACTGGAGGAGGACGACGAGGACGCAGAATACATCGAGGTATGAATGGAATCTATACAACGCTAACTTTATTAGGAACATCGGCACATTCATGCCGTTATCTAATCAGCAAGAGTGCGATTTATAAAATGATGCAGATTCAGATCACAAGCTTTAGTTAATATTTACATCAAACTAGGGCTGGACAATATTTCAATATCAATAAATATTGCGATAGAACTTTTTCCCAATAACGGATATGTGGTTTTTGAACAGATTTTCGGTATTTCCATATACATCACAGCATTCGTCACTGAATGACATTCCAGACACAGCCGTCAGAAAGAACAGAACGCAATTGGCTGCTTGCGTAGTGTAGCTCCGCCCACTCTCCCGAGCTCTATTTAACATGGCCGCTAAGTGAGTTCTGCACCGTGTGTGCTGCGCCCAGACCGAACACGTTGCACAGAACAGCTGGATCTCAGATCTTCCAGGGTTTCAGGTTGTGCGTACGCGTCCATGGGCAATAAAGATAATCTTATTAATGCCGGCTTTGTTACTCCTTAACTTTGATATGAAGGAAAAATCCCACAAATGTGTGTTTTACTAAGAGAAAAACATGCATGCAGTGCATTTTAGGGAAATCCTATGAAGGTAAAATGACGCCAAAAAGATTTAAATGAGCAGGGTAATATTTGAGAAAGAGTGCATGACATTGCAAGTGTAAAATAAATTCGCATGTGCACAATAAGTTTTGTACTTCACATTTAATTTGAAATAAATATGATCTGTGTTCTTTTGACCTACATTTTCCCACGCTTACACTTCTGGCATCTTTTTTGCGCTGAAATGCGCCCAAAAGCCTATATCATGATATAAAATTTGGCCATATCATCCTGTTCTACATAAAACGGTAAAAAATGTGGTGATTTGACTTTAATTGTTAAATGAATGTTAGTATTTCATAGGGTTTAAGTATTAGAGAAACTTCTGGTCTGTTCACACATCAGACACAGGAGTCTTACAAGAGATCAAATTCACACAAAAATTAGACGGTAAAAAAAATTGTCTGGGTAAAAATCAGGTATTATGACAAAAAAACCCCTCTTTTTTTTTTTTTATTCAATTTTAAGTTTCTGGGGAAAAAATCATCCCTTTCCAGCTTTGACTCAACAAACTCACTTTTTACCCCATGTGAAGTTGGAGTATAGGCAGATGTAAGGTCTGTTGGTCTTTGCAATATTATCTGTTTAATAATTTTAGTATTTTGCCCCCTTATTTTATATATAAATTTATATTTTTAGGTCCTCATCTAATATAAATAGCATTAACTGAATAAATAAAAAGCCAAACAACTAAATAAATATAAAGTTCAGTACCTAATATTTCCACGCCATTTCAACTTCACCAGCCCACAGTGCACTTTGCCGAGGAGCCCATTATTCGCGGTGGTGACGAAGACGACGATGATGAGGAAGACTCTGACGGTGACCATAGCGACGGCGAGGGTCATTCAGCAGCCTTCCCTGCCGAGAAACAGCGCCTCATCCGCAAGGACACGCCACACTACAAGAAGCACTTCAAAATAACCAAGCTGCCCAAACCTGAGACTGTAGCTGCATTACTGGAGAACTTCAGCACCGAGGGCCACACCTCAGCCCCTCAGACACCCAGCGAAGAGAAAGCTGGAGACGAAGAGGACGAGAGAGCATCATTAAACAATCATCAGCTGCGGAGACCCGAGGCGGCCGAGCATGAGGACAGCAGGCTCACTCAGGTGAACAGCTCGCTGCAGCCAGTGAAGGTAAGGCAGAGAGGGTTAAACCGAGCAGTACAGGCTTGAAGGGTTAAATTCAGCTCACATCTCATAATGACGAGCTTTATTTATAGCACACATAGCTCATTTTGTGTTATGTTTGTTGTACTAGATTTTTTATTTAAATTGTATTCATGGAATTAGCAATTATAGTAGTGCTTTTTGTTAACAGTGAAAATTTCAAGTGTCAGTTTTATAAGAAAGTAAATAATGCTTAATTACAATCTGTAGTAATTATTGGGAAGATTTTTTATCACATTCTGACTGAAATAATGGTTTACCAGTTTAACCTTCCTCATATTCACTCTGTACTTTGATTGGATATAAGGCAACTCACAAATTAGCAAGATAGTCAGCACCACAAAACTTGAGAGCAACGGGGCTTTTTTTCTTTTCTTTTTTTTTTTTTTTTTTTTTTTTTTTTTTTTTTTTTTTTTTAGAAAATCTTAAAACAGGGCACCCCAAACTTTTACCTTTTATTAGTCCCACATATGCTCCACCTTCAACACCTGGCCACTTCCCTTTTCAGCACCGCCTTCACCTACCCCATGTTCTTCTGCTTTTCATAATTACCATCTATTTTTTTTTATTTCCTTCCCTGTATTCCAGGAAATTCCTTTTTTTGGCAAATATAGTGTGTAGGCCAGTGGGTGAAGAGCAGTTAATTTCATAAAGAATAACCCTGAGTTCAAAATAACTTGTTGTGAATGAATCCATAATGCTTAATCCAGCTGTTTTTCCTTCCTCAGCGCTGTGTGAAACGCTTACTGGCCCCCCTGATCCTCATCTTCATTAACCTGCTGTTTCATTAATCTTCACCTAAATTCATTTATTATTGGTGTTATTTAGTTTCTATACACAGTTTAAGTTGTGAGTTAAACACAAATTCAAATCTGTCTATATTTGCACAGAGTATCATCAGAGCTATAGGAATTGTGGATGCTGTGTTAATCACTGTGCTATTGTATTAGCCCAGTGGTACCCAAACTTTTTCTGATGCTTCTGTCCCCCCTCACAGACAAAAACACTTTTCTGTGATTTATTTGGAACATTGTAATTTAATATTGGCAATGAACACACATTAAGTGTGTAACAACTTGCTGAAAAAAACAACTAGTGAACGAGTCATTTTTAAAGTAGAAGCATTAAAAGTTTAACCTGCAGCTTCCACACTGTATCCCTGTGTAACAGGATCCATTTACATGAAGTACATATAAAGCATTCGTATTAGCCATAAGCAACTCGATGAAATGCACATTCATAGAACAGAATATTTAAGGGAGTGTCACACCACGCAGTGACGATGACTAGAAGGAGAGTAAAACCTGCATGCTGAACACTGCCAGGTGGTGCGGCGCGACATGGCTTATATTTTTGCCTGTACCACTGTAGCTGCTGTATTTTAAACAATTATATTATATTGATATAAATGAATCAGAAATAACCTACATAAAACAATGTAACATGTTAAACTTTACAGACGTTACCCTTTTTTTTTAAATTCACCTTGGGCTTTTACCTTGGGCTTTTAAATGTTTTATGTTGTATTTCTGTTGTATGTTGTAACATGAGATACCTTAAGCGTCGAAGTTTCTTATCTTTTTAATTACTCTAAAGCAGTTCTGCTGAATGGGTATTCTACAAAAAGATTAACACCTATCACAGTATCTACATTTCCTATATCTGACTTCTTTTCTTAAACCAAATGGGCTCAGAGTCCCAGGTAACCCCCACCCCACCCCACACCCCCCGGGTGGGTGAGATGTCCTTTGTGTCGATTATGTGATTTTGTTTCATTGTGTGGGATATTGTGTGTTGTGTTAATGCCAAATTAATGTTTTTCTTTCTTTCATGATTGTAAACCAAAGCTAAAAAAAAAATTTGATGGAAAAATGGCAGGGCACGCCGTCCTGAATGCCTTATAAGCCACCTATTATCATATTGTTTGAAATGCAAACGTTTTAACATTTGTTAATAGCAATATTAATTATTAGTCGCATATTGATTGACCAACCAAAGACTAGATGGCAGTAAAGCAAAAGTACGTAATTTGTTATATATTCAGAAATATTGTAGCTGCATTGCCTATTAGAGCTACAACGATAACTGGTAAAAGATATGTGGAAAAAGTTGAAGTGAAATCTATAATTTATTCATGCCAAACATTTCACCCAAAACCTGCTGCTGCTCTGCTTTCCATCCATGTGTGTGTGTGTGTTTGTCTGGGTGGAGTGTTACATCCTTATTCATTCTTTCGATGCGGGTTGTCCTGGAGGATGCAAGTTCTGATTATTTTTAATTTTGGTTTTATTTTGGCCTCACTAATCCGCATGCCCTCTTGCTGGTTCCTATCCTAACAGGGGGTGTCATTTGATCAAGTCAATAATCTGCTGATTGAGCCTGCTCGAATTGAGGAGGAAGAGGTCTGTACCTTCTCTCTCTCTTTCTCTCTCTCTGTCTCTGTCTCTTTCTTTCTCTCACTCGTTCACTTACCACCTGTGGTTAGGAAGTGGAGGGGAAGAAACAGACCACTGGATAATTGAGGCCA